>JASDQU010357362.1:0-11924 GCA_032191745.1 Picea mariana | reverse complement strand
AAAAACAACTTTTCTCCATGGGGATTTGGAGGAAGAGATTTATATGCAGCAGCCACAGGGGTATGAGGTCAAAGGGAAGGAGAATTTGGTATGAGTTCTTAGAGCATCACAGGGACGACTCTATCCCCCATGGAGCCTAATGTTAGCGAATTTTTTTATCTTGGGCACAAAGTACCCAGGTCTTCAGGTCGCACAGGAAGCGCCCAAGTGAAACACGAAAGAATCTCTTTTCCGGTTATGGGTCAAGAGAGTGGGCGAAGTTTTGTTGTTAGCAGCCAAAATTCATTTATAAAGCTGATCAACGGTCATCAGGATTTCTAGGGTGCCAAGTTGCCCAAGATTTAGCACAAAAGATAGCTCCCATACTTCAAGACAAATCTGGGTCGTCCGATCCAATTGGGATAGGTGGCAGCCAGTCGGCGTATCGAGGATTTGTGTTTCGGGAGACAAGGAGTCTCCCATTCATTACAGGTGAAATTTTCGATCGGCTAAATGCCGAAGGAACCTTTGGAGCCAAGCCTATGGTCCTAGCGCCAGGTCACATCAAGCGAGCCTGCGAATGAAGGTGGACTCCATTTAAATAACGAATGGTACTTCAACCATTCATCTTAAGGACACGTAGCGCACATCCATGCCATGTCGAAATTTGGGAATTCAAGGGGTAAGTGCTCTTCATCATTTCATGTTTCGAAACCCCGAATCCCAAAATGTCGAAAGCGCTCAGAACCAGGCCCATGGTTTTGGCACCTGGTCGTAAAGGAGCAGGACTGAAGGAGGGGCGCTAATGTTTACCATTTGGCAAGATGGGTCCCAAAGCGCCGAGAGCGATCTGAGCCATTCATCTCGGAGGAACACATGGCGCGAGATTAAGCTCTTCGCCTTTTCGCCCATTGCGATTCCGAAAAGAGAAGACTTACTCCTTCTTATCCTTGAACCCCGAAATGCTGAAAGCACCTTTGAAGGTAGGCGTAGGGTCGCGGCCCGTGGTCATTTGAAGGAGTAGAAAGGGATGTACAAAGGGGCCAAAAGCGCCAAGTTGAGTTTCATAAGGGGGGCACTGTGTTCTCCAGATGCCGGTTCGACATTATCTAGATCCCAGTACCTGCTTGGAATGAATGAAGAGAGAGGATGGTTGAAACCTCACCTCACTCATTAATTGCAAAGTATGGATGTCCCGGCTAAAAGTCTACCCGAGATGGTCCTCTGTACTGGTTCTTTCCATGGAATTCACGCCGAGTCCTCGACTCACCAGGGAAGCCTGCGCATGCTAATTCAACATTTAAGGGCTCAACTACCCCCTGGCACGAGCCATGCAGAATTAAGGTGGCGTATGATAGAGGAGTGCAGGCTAGATTTGATCGAAGAGACTCCTCGTCCCGAAATTCTAGTAGGCCTCTGTTGGGAAAATTTTCAGGAGTATATATATACTTAGTTTTGATATTTTTCAAGGTATCGATGGTGGAGCGAAGCTCCCAATTGTAAAGTTTTAACAGACACTCTAGTTCTCTAGTTATGCATCTGTACGTAAGACTTCTTGTTTAATGACAGACAGTTCTCTTATCCCATCTAGTTTTCATCTCATATCGAGGGAGTTCATGATTGACTAATTTACATGAATTATTTCAATTATGTTATGATAAAGGATTTATTGTTGCATTGTTGTATTCTCTGGTTTTCTGCGTTTGAATGTAAGAATATCTTGCATTTATATGTTTTCTCCTATAGTTTGTTAGAAACCTAATGTTTACTACAGACCTTTGTAGTTCTCTTATACAAGTCCCCCTACTCACCCTTACTACATTTCACTGTCTGAAGTTTATCTAAGACCTCACTTTCTCATGCATGCATGGCCTAGTTTCAGAGTTAGAACAATATCGTTTTGAGTTTACTTCCATTCGATCACCCCTTTTTACACAAATCATGACATAAAATGATGGGCATCGGGCTCTGCTTCTACTGCAATCCAGGAGTGACTTCCGTCGCCAACATACTGGTCATCACAGCTTCCAACCAGGTAGTATTGTTCTTTAATAGCATATCTGAAAGAATCTCAAGTAGGTGTGACTGAAAATATTGCAGATTCCTCAGTAGCCCTTTGCTCACAATAATTCTCCCACCAATCCTTGACATGGGGGACATCCTTAAGGAGTGAAAAGGTAATATTTTATCTATTGGAAAAATTATGGAATGAAAAATACCCTTCTAGCAGAGTCAACCATTTATCTATGACATCTGCATCTACCTGGAGTTCAAATAAGGGGATATCAAAATTGACTAGTACCTTGACGGGAGCAGTGCCTCCAAAGTGGTCTCTTGATGAATATGCGTCACTTGTTGGGAGTCGTTGAACGATATTTGAAAAGTTATCCACCATCTCTTTCCTTTGTCGTGTGAGGGATTCCTCGAGAAACAGTTTAAAAGGATCTCCTTCTCCATCATCTCTCTTTTCTTCTGCCATGGGATGTCGTCGTGATCGGTGGGGATGGTATTGCAAGGGATCAACTACTTCGAGTCCCAACTCCTTGTACCTTGACCTCGTTGGGGACATGCACAAAGAAACAAATATAGAGCAGACCACTCTGATACCACTGATCCAAATTTATTAATGCAATGAAATGAAATACATATGTATATAAAATAAACACATAGAAATACAGTAAATATTAACTTCTATTAATAAAGAGAACTTGTTGAAACTGTAAAAGTGCAGACTAAAACAAACTTTCTCGAATGGTGGCATCTTATCTCTGAGAAGAGATATGACAACTATGCTCATTCGCAAGAAAATGAGTACAATGAGGTTCTAAAGGAATTTTTTAACATACAACATAAATGAGAAAACCATAAACATCCAAAACCTTGACCCTGATAGATGAAACAACAAAAGGTTTGTGGGACTCGATGGGGGTAGTTGATACATAACCTTCTCGAGGGCGTAACTTTTTCAAGTGATCTATGTTTATGGCGCTTGATACATCGTTGGAAAGGTATAGCTAAGGAGTACAAATTTAGTTCAAAATAGCATCTTCCTTTGGCTACATGTTAGGAAATGTCGAGCCCAAAAAATATCGTTTAGGGCCTCAAAACAACCCTAGAAGTTTGGGACCTGAAATGAATATAACACATTTTGAAATAATCAAGGGGGTCAAAAAAATCAATATTGTGAGATATGTCAAAGTCACGGGCGTTCTCCACGACATTGCCCCGTTCTACAGAAGTATACACTTGCTCCTAATACAATGTACTATGATTTATACAATTCTCTATCTCATAATACCAATCAATTTCATGCTTTGGATGCATTTGCAGATAGGTTGGATTGATCTGTATTCAAGGTGAATGAAGGACCTCAAGGATTTGGAGGAGTTCGTTGAGGTGGAGGTGGATATTGAGGTGGAAGATCTAGCAGAAGAGGTGGATATCACAACATACATTATATCAAATTTAGTAACCATGAAAAACATAATTATTCTCGTTAATCACCTAATAAATTGTTGATTCCACTTACATTGCATTAATACAACTTGTCGAAGTCAAAATATCATCATTTCATTTGATAGAGTGACATAGAGTAAAAAATAAAATAAGCATAAGGTATTGTAATAACTATAATGAAAGAGAATACATCAATAAAAGAAATTATTGTACTAGAATATCTATATTATATGCAAGCCAATGAGTTGTCATAAATTTATTACATCAATAGAGCACCAACATTAACACTATTTCTAGTGCATCCCAACATATTCAAAGAATTTAAATGGCTATCTATTGAATCCAAAATGCAAAACTTCATAATTTACAGAATTCTATCTGTGAGAGGGGAGAACCCTCTAGACCCTTAACTAAAATGAGAGATATGAATTTTCAAGGTTCATATGTATGTTGAAAAACAATATCTCTTCCTAACTATTCACATCTAAACATATTTAAAATCAGGGCAATTGAGTATACTTCGAAGAGAAGGAGATCATCCATACACAACTATCATTCCAAGAGAATTTCTTTAGATATGGTTACCAAAATCTAACAGAAATAAAGGGGAATTTTATTGAGACAACAACCCTAACAAAAGATGTGTTTCAAGATGAATTTGAATCTAAAACATTATAGTAAAATAGATCTCAAATAATATAGAGAATTGGGAAAGTATGAATGAAAATGCATATAATTTGCTACATAATATAGTGAATAGTTAATGTGCAATTCACTATAAAAATAATCTACATAATTGTTTGACAAAACATGGTATTTCTGCACACGATGAACCCATTAAGCAACCGCGTATACAACTGGATCAAATATTAGTACGCGAGTGTTTTTACATGTTTAAAACCCTCAAAGAGGGAAATAGTCCACTACCCCAACCAATGTGGCCACTTGAGGCAATATATTAATGAAAAAGAAAAATATCGTACATAATAGTTTCTCACGATTGATGTTTAGCAAATGACCCTCCATGCTCTTTAAATAGAAATAATGGACGAATCAGGTGCTAAGCCATGGATCAATATATTCATTAAGATTGAGGAGAATATGAGCCATCAATGTCTACAACGTATCATGACCATTGGATTACATAACTACAAATGCATACTAGTGCATATTAAAGAAACACACTTTTACCTTGAGACACATTAGACCCAGTTGATATTAACTAACTCATAAGTCTCTAAATATCCTAAAATACCCCTTTAAGAACAATTTGGGATAGGATTGAAAGATTTACAAAAGTAACAGAATAGGAGAAGGAAGGAGCCATTAGAGCCTATCCCCCAATATGAAAACTTCTTGAACTCCTAACATAGATCAAAGTTAAGAAGAAATCTCCCATGTGAAACACTTTGTGAAAGTGTCTGCAACTTGATTGTTTATAGGGAAAAGAGAACTTTGAGAAAATGATCATGCTTGATCTTTTTGATGAAGTGCATGTGTATCTTAATATGTTTACAACATGATATGGTTGGAAATATGATTGATGGAGTGCATGTGTATCTCAATATGTTTACAATAATGATATTGTTGGAAATATGAATATAACCGTTATATTTAGTTTGAGTAGTCACTGCAAGGAGCCCTGGACTTTATTATCTCTTACCTAAAGATTAATATCTCTTACCTAAATATTATTGGAAGCTACTAGGAGAGCCTCCCTTATATCATATACTATTTCTTCTTTAAAAACATATATTATTTCTTCTTTAAAAACATAGAATACGTTGCCTAAATTACGCCAGTAACATTTTCCATGTTTCACTATTCTTAGTGCCTTAAGGTTAGATTGTGTGGTAACACTTCCTCAGATTTCCATAGTCTCCTCGATCAATGAAATAAGCCAATGAATATTATTGTTATATTCATAGTCTCCTCGATAAATATAACCGTTATAAGACAACAAAATCATGAATTCATAGTCTCCTCGATGAATGAAATAGCCAAGGAATATTACCATTATATTTATGCTCTCCTGTTTTAAGGAGAGAAGTAATCCAAACCAGCCATGCGCCATATATAATTCCAGCACAGTACGGGGCATGCAACTCTGTGTCATGTGATTTGAAATCCATTCCATTGAGATTGCTCTCAAAATCGATCCTTTGCATTTGATACGAGAATGTCTCCCTTTTAGTGAGGGAGACATTCTCTTCCACACCAAGGCTGTCACGAAAGTACTCGAACTTCATCTTGGTAAGGGGTTTGGTAAGAACATCAGCAACCTAAACATTTGTAGGAAGGTATTGCACCATACGGCCTTCCTTTGCACCATGTCTCGGATGTAATGGTACTTGATCTCAATGTGTTTCGATTTGTCATGAAACACTGGATTATATGAGAGCTTCACACAGCTCTGGTTATCACAATGAATAATGGTGGAATCTAGCACATGTCCAAATAAATTTGGAAGGAGCTTGCGAAGCCACACTGGTTCACAGACTTCCACACTTAATGTAATGTACTCTACTTCTACAGTACTCAAGGCCATAGAAATTTGTTTCCTACTACACCAGGAAACCATGGAAGATCCCAAAGTGAAGCAACACCTAGAGGTGCTCTTCTTGTCTACTGCGCTCCCTGCCCAATCAGAGTCAGTATATCCTTGCAATCTCATGTCAATACTAGAAGTATATCTTAGACCATTTCCAATTGTTCCTCGCAGGTATCTCAACACATGCTTCACAGCAATCCATTGTGTTTGTCTCGGTTGGCTCATAAATTGGCTAAGTGCACTCACTACATAGAAAATATCTGGTCTGGTGTTAACCAGATACATCAATGATCCAATCAGTTGTCTGTATGGGGTCGGATCAATATCACTGGAATTAGAAGAAGACACACATGGTTTCTTCAGATTCATCACCATTGGTGTAGCCATGGGTTTACAATTTAGCATCCCAAACTTTTTCAACTGTGTACTTCCCCTGACTTAGGAAGATCTCATCAGTTCTTTGCCACACCTGTAGTCCCAAGAAGTAGTGCATCATACCAAGGTCTTTCATCTAGAACTCAGAGGCCAACGCATACTTGCATTCAATAATAAGGCTCTTTGTACCAGTGAGGAATAAATCATCAACGTAGAGGACCAAAATCAAGGCTTCACCATTAACAATCTTGTAGTACAAATTGGGATCAACAACACTTTTGTTGAAGCCCAAACTCATGAGGTGTCCATCATTAAATTAATAAGATGATGTTCTGAAATATTTTTAATATAATTATAAATTATAATTTTTTTAATTTTGAAAACATTAAATCCTCCTCCCAACATTCAAGAAGAAATAATCATTGTTTATTATTTATAGTAGATATTATTGGGGTAGTTTTTAGGGTCACTGTGAATTCTAAGTCATCCTTAAATGAACTATTGTCATTGTTGCTTGTTTGAGATCGTTATCATCGTTCATGTTGTTATTGATTTTGATTTTCTTGTTTTCAATAATTTAATTATGAAATAACCTTCATATAAGTGAAAAAAAGTTTTTGTCCAATAATTGGAATTTTTACTTTGTTCATTATTTTTCATAGTTTTATCTGAAATATTGAATAAAGGTTACATCCAAGGCTTTAGTCAAATGGACAAAGCAAAGATAAATACTATTACATTTATTTTGGGTTTTGTCCACAACAACTATAAGAGTTTTCATTGATTAATGGTTGAAGGTTTAGTTTACTTATCATGATGGTTAACTATTATTTATATCACCACTTTTGTGAATAAGTATCACTTTGTTGTTTTAATTGCATATAAAACCTTTAGAAGTGCATGAGAAGGTAGACTTTACAATTTCACCATTTTAAATGTAAAAACAAAACTTTAAATTTTCATTAAAATTTGGAAAATAAAAATATTTTTCTAACCAATAGTTAAATTTAAGATTGCATTGATTTTGAAAACACATAATAAAAACTATTTTTACATAACTTCATTTCTTTTTGTATATTGTTTCTTAAAAGTACCCAGTCCATGACATTGGTGCAATTGAAATCTACATAGATGTATTAGCCTTTTTTGGAACCCCATATATTATGTTTACCGTTGAATGTTTGTCCATGTATTATGTTTATGGTTGGATGTTTGTTGTAGTAGACCATAAAATTGGAAATGTTACTTACAATTTAATTTTTTTCCATTTTTTACTTTATACTAATTTCAATTTAATTTTTTTCTATTTTTTACTTTATACTAATTTCAATGAGTGATATGTGATTTTTACCTATATTTTTTTTGAAATAATTAATATATCTTAGTTTAATTTATGTTTAGTAAATATAAATATATAATTATTAAAAATATGTATTTTTTTATTAAATATTATACTTTTAATAAAAACATAAAAAAAATATAATTTTTATATTAAATGAAAACATAAACAATATAACATACCATAATAATAATAATTATTATTATATTATATTGATAATGATTATAATATATGTAAGATTCATATTCTCCAGCATACTGATTAGGTTTATATACATATATCTTTTCACTAAAAAAATTGCAGTAAGGAAGCAGCGAAGGAGTCCATCTTCTACTCATACACCAGAGGCGTGAATGGTTTTGCTGCTACTCTCGAAGAAGAACATGCTCTTTCTCTTTCACGTGAATAACTTATCATTAATGCATATTTTCACTCTTTCTCAATGCATATTTTCACTATTTCTCACTGAATGCAGATACACAGGATTTTCGATTTTTTCTAACTGAATTTCGTGTTGTTACTTTTGGGTGTTGTTATTCAGAACTCCCCAGGTATTATCTGTATTTGTTAGTAGAGCAAGAAGTCTACACACCACTTTTTCATGGGGATTCCTTGGCTTAGAAGGAGCTGGCAAATCTGAGAGTGAAGAAATTCCTCCGCTATCGCTGTGAAGAAGTGCACAATTCGGAAAGGATGTTATTGTGGCTCACCTGGATACAGGTAGCAACCCTCTTCAGTGGTCTTAGAAATAGCTCTCTGAGTGTGCTTAATAAGATATTCTTAAGGTGAGTTCATTTTTTTCATGTTGCTGTTATTGATGCTGATGTTAATGTTCTTTAGCATTAAGGGGTATGGCCGGAATCAGCAAGTTTTGATGACACGGGTCTAGGGCCTATTCCTTCTGGGTGGAAAGGAATCTGCCAAAATGGAACAAAATTCGGTGCAGCACAATGCAACAGGTGCATTGATGAGGGGTCAGAGTATTATTTTTCGGTTTGTCAAACAAAATTTGAAATTTTCTTACTTCGACATTTTGACTGTGCTGGCCATGGTAATTGAAGACGGAAATTTCTTGAAGCTGAATTTTCTTTCAATGTTAATATGAAATCACCCAACAATCACAGATCCGGAAATTTCTTGAAGCTGAATTTTCTTTCAATGTTAATATGAAATCACCCAACAATCACAGATGCAACGCTGCTTGATCAGAAATCTCACAGCAGATCTCTATAGAGGAGAAAAACAGGGAAAATGGAGAAAAACATCACAGATATAATTTACATTCAATTGCTTCTAAGTATTTATAGTTTTGATTCTAAGTGTCTGGAGCCTTCGAAGACAGAAAATTCCACAATACAATCCAGCTAGAAATATCCAAAATACAACTAGAAATTGCTGGGTGTGAAGCGAAGTTTCTGGACATTGAAAGTTCCTAACTATCACATTTTGACTTTGCTGGCAGTGGTAGTTTAAGACGGAAGTTTCTTGAAGATGAATTTTGCTTCACTGTTAACATGCTTGCAGACTATTGTGGTTATTATTTCTTGTACGACATTGCTAAGGAGAAAACAATTTCAACTTGCTTGTTGGAGAATGCACAATCTCTGTGTTCGTTTGTTGATGTATAGTAGAACCCAACTCCATTGTAGGATATCCCTCTTTGAAGAAGCGAATGTAGCGAATGTTTGAAACATGTCATCTAATTTTTCTATGTAGTCACATGTCGATGCATATGTATGTAATCTACTTATGAACTGTTTGTGTAATTATGTTATCTATTTATTATCAGTTTGTATAACTGAATGATAGATGTTATATATAAGAGCATACCCATAGAGATAAAGGACAATGTGAGAATATGCGACTGGTGAATCTCCTTCTTTTATCGGATCAACTTAATCAATGAAACTAACTGGCATTCCAGAAGGATTAGTCTCCATATCTTGCACTTTGCTCCTCCGACGCCATCGCTTCAACCAGTCCCCCCAGGCATGCCCGCGACTGGTTTATTCAAGACGGCAAATGGTCAATCTACGGCTGATCCCTCAACTCTCCCTCCCCCTTTTTCTGAATCTACTGGAACTGAAGCTGCTGTGTCAACTCTGAACAATGTAAGTGTAAGCTAGTACATTGTGTGAGAAGAAGATGGTTATATGCCTGGGTTGGCTATTGTAATTCTCTCTTGAATAGTAAAATACCAATAATCATTGCCAATAGTTTTTTCCCAATTTAATTTTTCATATAAATCACTGTATCAAATATATATTTGTTGTTTTTGATTTGATATGTATTTAATCTAGCTCGTTTACTTCTGCTACGTAACAACAGCGAAGCGATTAGTTCCTAATATTCAGAATCAAGGTTCACACTCCACAGTGTTGCAATAGCAATTTGATTGGAAAGCAAGCCCTTTACAATGGAATCAAAGTTTCACTCTCCTAATTGTTGTTTGCAACAGGAAATTGATTGGAGCCAGATATTTCATCAAGGGGCGCGATGCTGGAAATTAGCCTTTGAATTTCTCTGCAACAGGGGACTTTCTCTCTCCCCAAGACAAAGATGGACATGGAACTCATACTTTGTCTACAGCAGGGGGGAATTCGTGAAAAAATCAAGTCTATATGGATATGCAGAAGGGGTTGCAAAAGGAGGAGCTCCTCATGCTAGAGTTGCAAGTTATAAAGTTTGTTGGCCTGGTTGTTATGATGAAGATATTCTTGCAGGGATACATGACGGAGTTGATGTGTTCTCTGTTTCTCTTGGATCTGTACCTCCTCTTTCGGATTATTTTCAAGATGGAATTGCAATTGGAGCGTTCCATGCAGTCCAGAGCGTTCCATGCAGTCCAGAGAGGAAAAGTTGTCGTCTGTTCCGCGGGAAATGCTGGCCCAACTCTGGCGACAGTTGCAAATGTGGCACCATGGATCATAACTGTGGGAGCAAGCACCATCGATAGACAGTTCCTTTCCAGTGTTCATCTCGGAAACAACCGGACATAGGTAGTAAGTATATTTCATCTTTATTTTAATTTAATTCTTCATTTCATCTCTGTTTTAAGTAAGGAAGCACGTTTAGCCGCATGGGATAACGTTGAGCTCCATGGAATAGCACAGATACGTGCGCACACTCTTCATGTACTTCAGTTACGAGAGATCACGGGTTCCAGCCTTGTATTTCTGGGTGCCTGTTTAGTACTTCGTATCATCTACGAAATGGAAAAATATCTAATTTATCTTATGAAATTTACCCAGATGGAAACGCTAAATAAGTCGGTAGAAATAAGCTTGTTTCATTATCTTCATGCTGCATGCCTTTTGCAAATCATTGTCACATCTAATGGTTTATTGATTATCCGAATAATTGATATCTAATGTTTTTCACATTATGGGCACTGAAATCAATAAATCTGATCCCTTGCACTATGCTAGAAAATTCCTTCTCTTACTCTGTACGTTTTTGTTTGAGGTCAGGGACAAAGCCTAGCACAATTCCAATTACCAAAGAAAAAACTGTATCCGCTGGTATCATCAGTGGACGTGAGAGCCCCACATGCAAATGAAACTGCTGGGTATGCTGCATACTACTACATTTTACCAAATAAGAAACTTGGACTGGATTAGTATTAGTTCAATCGATCGAATGTACACCTCTTTGTGATGATGTGTTTTAACAGTTTCAATGGGTAATGTTTTCAGACGACTATGCTTCCCAGGAGCGCTAGATCCCCGCATAGTTAAAGGAAAAATGGTTGCCTGCCTTCGTGGAACCAATCGACTACTTGAGAAAGGTGAAACCGTTCGAATATCAGGAGGAGTAGGGATGATTCTCTCCAATGCACCCGAAGGAGACACAGAGATTACTGCACAGATTTATTCTCTTCCTGCTACACATTTGAATGCACTTGATGGAGCGGCGGTTTTTAACTACATCAAATCAACATCGTAGGATTTAAATGCAACTTTTTGTTAGAGAATAATGGAGAAAATCAAGTAATGTTGTTACAAGTAGATTCACCGACTGTTCAGATCCGTTTATATCGGAGTCTGTTAAACCTACTCTTTCGATATATATGTAATGATTTCTTCACTGAAATAATATCGATATTGTTGTGTTGTGTGTTCTTCTAATTTCTATTTTGGTATCAGAGCCTCGCTGGGCTTAATCCCTTACGGGAATGCCCAGGAAGATGCGATAGCCATTGAAGCTGATTCGCTGTACATGTGC
>JASDQU010357356.1:1752-11925 GCA_032191745.1 Picea mariana | reverse complement strand
GTGTTAGAGCCAAGAGCCACCGAAAGGAAGCTTGCGACATCAAGGCAATCAGGTTGTAATCTTCTACTTTCAATTAATATGATACAGTGGCATGTCCTTTTCCCATAAAGCTATTCTCACTTTATTGTGTAATTCCTTGATCATACACATAAGTTGACTGTTGAATATATTTTGCTATCTTCACTTTGGTTGGTTTGTGTTGTCTTGGTCTTGACCTTCACGAGAGCACCGGAGCGAAGCGAGAGCAACAGAGACCCTAGGAAGCGCTACAAAGGTATGTTACTTGTTCCTTCCTACTAGCCAATTCAATGGTTAAAACTTAGGGAAAGAGTCATGTCCTGTCCTGTTTTGTTCTAGATCCAGGTGGATCTAGGGAGATCTGTTAGTGTCCGCACCTACCGATTAGTCCGATAACAGTATGAAGGTGGAAGGAAGTGGATTTAGTGAGCTTGGTGTCCAATAGTGACCAGATACCTGACCAAAATGTGTTGAGGAACCTGTTATCCCAATCGAAGATGATGGTATGTGGTATCCCAAAATGGACCCACACTCGTTCGAAGAAAATCTTGGTAGTATATATCGCTATGATTCTCTTCTTGCAAGTTGTGAGAATGGCCATCTTCGAAAACCGATCAACCACCAAAAATACACAATCATTTCTTTTCTTGGTCAATGGAAGGCCATAAATGTAATCCATAGAGATGGATTCCCAAGCTCTCTCAGGATTAGGAAGAGGGGTGTATAAGTCTTGCTTCTTGATGGCTATCCTGGCAATGGAACAGGTAGTGCAAGATATGATATACTTGCTGACGTCCTATCAAATTTTTGGAAAAAAAAATGTTTCTGTAGAATGACTATAGTTTTCTCCACACCAAAATGTCCAGCCATCCGACTGTAGTGAGCCTCCCAAATCATCTTTGCACACTCACTTGGAGGAACAAAGAGATGGCCCAGATGGAATATCCTGAATTTTAAAATTGGTGGCATTCACGTATGTAAGCAAGAGTTGATAGGTGGTGGAAAAATATGGATATTTTTTAACAATTTTGAGCCACTCAGATGCCTAATTCCCACAGGACTAGAGCAACATGGTGAGTGCAATCACAAGAGTTCGAATGAGGCAGTCAGCGAAACGATTTGTGCTCCCTGTCTTATACTTGATGTTGGGATGGAACTATTGTAGGTAGGTGGACCACTTCTGATAGTGGTCATTCTTCAACTTCCCCTGTGTTTGTATGAAATACAAGGGCTTGTGATCAATGTGGATTATTGTCTCCTTTTCCAGAATGTAATGTTTTGATTGCCGATAGGCTTGTACAATGGAAAACATTTCCTTTTCATAGGTGGGGTATTTCAAGATAGTATCTGAGAGTGTCTCATTATGGTATGCTATCAGATGACTATGTTGTGTGAGCAATGAACCTACATCATATTCGGATGCATTAGTCTCAATCTCAAATGGTTGTTGCAGATCGGGTAAGGAGAGTACTCGAGCCGAGTACAAGCGATGATTCATATCATCAAATGCTCGTTGTTTTTCCTTCCCCCACATGAAAATTTCCCTGCCACCACCCTTTTTCTCTTGGCTAAGGGTCATGCAATATGGGAGAATCCCAACACAAACCATCAGTAGAAGTTGGCAAGTCCCAAGAATCATCGAAGCTCGGTTAGTGTGGTAGGGGCATGCGAGACACAGATGACTTGGATCTTATCTGGATCAACATTTACCCCATGCTCATCAACAATGTATCTCAATTATTGGAACTTTTTCATGCGAAAGGATCATTTTTCCAAGTTGGCATACAACGTTTACTGCCGCAGAGTGCTCAAAACCTGTTGAATATGCTACATGTGCTCCTCCAAATTTATGCTAAAGATGAGCATGTCATCCACATATACCACCAAAAAAGAGTTGGTAAAGGGTATCAATACATAATCCATCAACCTCATGAAAGTGGGTGGTTCATTTGATAAGCCAAAGGGCATGACCAGCCATTCAAAGAAGCCTTCTTTAAATTTGAAAGTTGTCTTCCATACATTAGTTGGCTTGATGATATGGATTATTTTTGGCACGAAATGAGAGCAGAGATATAATAAAGAAATGCATAGAGATATCACAGATATTCAATAATATAAAAGAAATGTATCAGAGATGCAACAATAAACACAGATATACAATAATACACGATTTATATTAATGAAAGAAATGTACAGATACTGTAAAAATACTGAGTGAAAGACTCGCTAGAATGGTGGCAGCTTATCTCTGAGAAGAGATGTGATGACTACTCTCATTTGAAAGAAGATAAATACAATGAGGCTCTGAAGGAATTTTTACAATAAACGGGAATGTAAAAAACTCTATACATCCAAAAACCTAACCCTAGGAGATGAAGCACCAAAAGTCATGTGGGCCCCATTTGGGTAATTAGTACATCAACTTCCTGGGGTCGTAACTTTTGCATACGATCTCTATTTTAGGCATATGATAGCCCATTGGAAAGGTATCATTGAGGAGATTCATTTTGGGGGCTCAATCATGACTTTGGATATCATTTAAAAGATTTATCTTGAAAAACCTTCATTTAGGCCCTCAAAATAGCCCCGAAAATTAAAACTACTAAAAATAGTAAATTGCCAAAATTGCCAGAAAATTGTTTTGAGCCAGTTGGAAAAGGTGGGTGGCCATCGATATCCACCTGGATCACTTGATGGGAACCTAGTGGAAGTCATACTTTAGGTCAATCTTGTTGAATAACGTTTCCCCCTTGATTTGGTCAAGAAGGTCATCAATTCAGGGAATCGGGTACCAATTCCTGACTGTGATTTTGTTTAATGCTCTATAATCAATGTAGAGCTGCCAAGTCTCGTCTTTATTCTACACTAGTACAATCCAGATTCTGCAAGGGGATGATTTGGGTCTGATGTGCCCCTTTTGAAGCAGCGCTTGGATGTGACACTTGATTTCGTCATTTTCCATCAGCAAGCAACTATAGAATGGTCCATTAGGCATAGGTGCATCAGGGGTTATATCAACTAGATGATTGACTTGGTAGTGAATTGGTATTCCAGAGGGTGAGGAGAAGATGTCTCTATATGCTTCCACAATACCTTTCGCTTCCTTCTGCTACAAAGAGATGCTACATGTAGAGGCCATGGATTTGGCAAAGACCTTCTTCTTAATGTGAGAATGGATAACAAAGAATACTAACTTCTCAGTCTATCAAATGACCTTACTTCATTTCTTAGCAGAGATTAAATAAATAGCTATAGGATACACTATCTCTAGTATCATGTACAATTGTCTACCCAAAGTAATAATAACACTACGGGGTCTAGACTCATACACATCATTTTTCTTCCACAAATATGGTTGTCCTAAAAGAACATCACAAAATTCAAGGGGAACAATATCACACAATACCTCATTTTTGAAGGGCTTGATGTCATAGGAAAGATGACATTGTTTCCTAATGCATGGATCTCTTCCTTGGTGAAGCCAACCGATGGTGTAGGGTTTCAAGTGCAGTTTCGTCTGCTATTATAACCACTTGACAACCTCTGCTGAGATCATTTTCTTCTGACTAATGCTATCGACAATGAAATGAAGAGTAACCCACTTTACCCACATCTGTGAGTGAAAGAGGTGTTCCTCTTCCTCTTTTTCTTTTGGTTTGCTTGGCTAGAATTTGGTGGCAGCAATAGTGGCACTGGGTTCAACATCAATAATTCGATTCCCTCCTTCTATATTTGATTCAGAGTAAAAACATTCCTCTGAATCAGAATCTTTGAGCTCGACCACCAATGACTGCTTGGAGAGACATTCTTCGGTGTTGTTCCAAGGGATGTTATGGTATTCACACCATTTTCCCGTCTCCTTCTTTGAATTCTCGTTACCCTTCTTGTGTTGCGACTTGGACTTGTTTTCTTGAGAGTGGCCATATTTTATTTTTCCCTTTTTTTTAGGGTTGGGTTCGCCTTTTCCCTGCTTCAGTTGTGAGGAGTTTGCATATCCAAACTCTCACCTCTTCTTCTTAAATTTTTGTTCGATCTTGACAACATATCTATAATTCATAACCAATGATGCAATGTCCATAAAATCCATTTATGTTTGAATTTATCTATACATACAGTCGTTCTATTTGAGCACCAGATGTTGTTCATATTATTTGATACCCAATTTGGTGTGTAGGGTGTGGAAAATATTGGTGAAATATGGTACTGTTTGGTCCCTTTCCTGACATAGGGTGGTCCATCTTGTGTACTGGTCCTCGTAGCTTCCAACAAGGTAGTATTGTTCTTTAATTTCACTCCTTAAGGAATCCCATGTGGGGGAGATGGAAAATATTGTATATTCCTCTATGTCCCTTTCTTCAAAGTAAGTATCCCACCAATCCTTAACATGGGGGATGACCTTGAAGAATGCAAAAGTAATATTTTCCCTATTAGAAAATTTGTGGATCGAAAAATAACGTTCAAGCAGATTCAACAATTTATGTACAACATCCACATCTATCAGTCCTTAAAATAATGGAATATCAAATTTTACCTATACCTTGAAGGGGGTTGCATGGCCGCTTGATGGATATGCGTCTCCCGTGGGTAGCCGCCGAAGGATCTATGCAAAGTTGTCCATCATTTTGTTCCTTTGCCGCACAAGGGCTTCCTTGAGAGACATTTTAAAGGGATCTCCTGTCCCATAATATTTATTTTTGTCTCCCATGGGTTCTTGTTGGGATCAGCGCGACCGATCTTGAAAAGGATCGACTTGTTTGAGTCCCAACTTCTTGTACCTAGATCTTGTCGAGGACATGCACGAAGAAAAATAAATGAAGAGAAAATTGCTCTGATACCAATCATATGGATTTATGAGAAGAACGAAATGAATAAAAGAATGAATAAAATAACATAGATATATGGAGAATAACAACATATATACAATGAACAATAACTTCTATTGAATAAATAAAATAGGCTGAAACTGTAAAACTGCAGAACTGAAAACAACTTGCTCGAATGGTGGTAGCTATCTCTACGAAGAGATGTGGATGCTACATGCATCCATCTGAGAATAATGATTACAATGAGTCTCCAAAGGCCTTTTTAACATTACTTATGAATTCCAAATCCCTAGACATCCAAAAACCTAACCCTAGGAGATGAAACACCAAAATTTATGTGGGCCTCGATGGGTAAGTTGGTACCTCAACCTCTCGGAGTCGTAACTTTTTCATACGACCTTCATTTTAGGCGTTTGATAGCTCTTTGGAAAGGTATTTTTTATAAATACACATTATACCATCAAACTCTGACTTTGTCTATACTTTGATTGTGGCAAGCCAAAAAAACATTGTTTAGGGCCCCAAAATGGCCCTGGAAGTACATAAAGATATACTGACATGAAAACATCCAAAATAATCCAATTGGATTAGGTGGGTGGCCACCAATATCCACCTAGAAGGTCTGTAGGGAATTATATAGCTCCAAAATTGATCCAGATGCATATTGGTTGCCACCCACCTATTCCAATTGGCTCCTCTTAACAATTTTTAGTTCAACATGTTCTTCTGTACTTCTTTGTAATTGTGGGTTCTATACTTACGGGGCTGTCTGAATCCCTAAACATATTCCAGGTGGAGACTAGTGCCATCCCAACTAATCCAACTAACTTACTTTGGATGTTTTCCTATCAGCACATTTTTATGTACTTCGAGGGTCATTTTGGGGCCCTAAACAATGTTTTTTTGGCTTGTCATAATCCAATTGTAGATGGAGTCAGAGTTTGATGGTGTAATGTGTATTTATCGAAAAGAAATTTCTAACAGGATATAACATGCCTAAAACGGAGGCTGTATGCAAAATTTACGACCCTGGGAAGTTGAGGTACCAACTTACACATCGGGGCCCACATGACTTTTGGTGTTTCACGTCATAGGGTTAGATTTTTGTATGTCTAGGGGTTTTCCATTCATGAGTAATGTTAAAAAGGCCTCTGGAGCCTCATTGTAATCATTTTTCTCAAAAATACGCCTGTAGAGCCACATCTCTTCTCAGACATAGCTACCACCATTCGAGCAAGTTATTTCAGTTCAACAGTTTTACAGTTTCATCCTATTTCATTTATTCAATAGAAGATATTGTTCACTGGATATCTATGTTGTTCTCCATATATTTGTGTTTATTATATTCAATATTTTAATCATTTCGTTCATCGCCTAAATCCGGATCAGTGGTATCAGAGCAGTCTACTCTTCATTTATTTTTTTTCGTGCATGTCCCTGACAAGTTCTATGTACAAGAAGTTGGGACTCGAACCAATCAATCCTTTGCAAGATTGGTTGCACCGATCATGAAAACAACCCATGGGGGACAAAAAGAAAGATGCTAGAGCAAGAGATCCTATTAAAATTTTGCTCGAAGAAGCCCTTGTGCGACAAAGGAATGAAATGATGGACAAATTTTCACAAATCCTTCAGCAACTACCCACAGGAGAAGCATCTTCATCAAGCGACCATGAAACCCCCTTCAAGATACATGTAATTTTTGATATTCCATTATCTGAAGGACTGATATATGTGGATGTTGTAGATAAATGGTTGAATCTTCTCGAAGTGTATTTTTCATCCACAATTTTTTTGAGAGGGAAAATATTACTTTTGTACTCCCTAAGGTTTTCCCCCATCTTAAGGACTGGTGGGATACTTACTCTGAGCACAGGGCCATAGAGAAATCTGCAATATTTGTGGTTGCCCCTATTAGCACTAGAAGTCACCTTCAGATTACATTGAGGTTAATCCCAATAGCCATGAATTTATGTGTCACGGTTGGTTTTAAAGAGGTCAAATGGGTGCAGACTCAATGATAATAACATCCTAACTCAGAAATATGGAATAATATGCACAAGCATTTGATGTATGGAATCAAATTCAGTCAGTAAGTTGGAGTAAGGGTGAATAGAGGAAATACGTTGGTGAGGAGAGTGTAGAGGTTTGTCGTGGACATCAGGTCTTCCAGCAGCCTAAGGAGGAAAAACTTAAACACAAGATCCTCTTGAATTCAAATCTCAAAGAAACTGAAAGAAATTATAAGAACACTATAATCAAACATCATCATAATACAGTTACAACAATTCATGTGAATCAATCATTCATGAACTCTCTCAATATTAGAGGAAATAAATATGGAGCAAGAAAACTGACTTAGATTAACCAAGATGTCTCAGAAAAAAATACATAACCAGAGAACCAATGTTCTTCATAAAAATATTACAATAGTAGGGAGCCTAGATCAACCATTCGACCTTAACAAAATATCAAAATGACTCGTATATACTAAAAAAACTCACCACTACTAGCAAAGGCCAACCTGAGTCATTAAATTCAAGGCTTTGCATCTGCATGTTCTCTAGCAGACTGCACATGTAGTCTTCTGTCAGACATGAGCTTATGTTGGACGCAATCGTGCTTCAGCAGGGACTAGCAGAAGAGTCAGCTTGCTGACAGTCCTTTTGGCTTTCCATTTAAGTGGTGAGATGAGGTTTCACCAACTTTCCTCACCTTCATTAACTGAACCGTCGAGATCGGGATGAGGCTTAGTTCCTAGGGGGGCCGCCACGCGCTGCTCTCGGATTGGACACTATATGAGAACGTGATTGCAGGGCTGTCAAAAGTGGTTTGAACTCACACTGCTTTTGAGCCCGCAATCCACCGCCTTCTGCCATGTATCACTTTCTCCAAACCATGGTTTCAATTGTAGGATCACTCAATAATTTTATCGATCGAGCAAGTTGCGTCCCTGCAATGAAGCATGGTCATTGATTTGGACGCAGTCTACGATCTGTGCATACCTACTTTTTTTAGTGATGCTGCCAAACTTAACTGCTCACCAACTTTAGAATCCGCCAAACTGTGCCCTGGGGGGGGGCAGGCAATACTTTTGACATTGAACAATAATACCTCTCGGAGTGACAGATTTGATGGTGCATGGAAGTCTGGATTCAAATGGACGAGATCTAATTCAGGACTTTAGGCCTTCGGTACTTCAATGTTTTTCATGGCACAACTGCTAATCTGATCCTCACAGGGGATATCCACCGTCGCAAAATTGATCCCACCTGTTTGTATTTTAAGCCGGAAATGAGTTGTTCTACATGTTGCGCTTAGACGCTTTCTATGCAGACCACGAACTTGGACAACCTATTTACCTTGACAACTATATGTGATAACATTTGGCTCCAAAGAGGATTGCATGCTCCCTGCGAGCTTCCAAGAACAAGTAATTACAGTCACCTTCTGCATTGGGCTATAGAGTCTAGCTCAAAACACCCTACTGAGGAATATAGGCAGATAAGTAAAAAAAAATGAAAATAAACACACATGGGCTCCACGGGAGCTTATTTATGTGTAGACCTAAACTAATTGATTTTTACATGGTTCTAGGTGAAATCAAACTTCCACCATATCCATTCAAGTAGCTTCCTGCCTGGAAGACCATTTACTTTGTCAGTGATCAATAGCAGATAATGCAATTGTGATAGTAGAACGGTTACATCCTTCGACTTCTCTCCAAAGGCTGAAGTTGAGATAAAGTTGGGAAGCTCCAAGATATGAAGGAAATGCCACTCCAAATACTTGCTGACGGGCTAATAGAATGAGTGGAAAACTCCAAAAAAATTGTAACAAACAGCTCGTTCTTCTCCACAACTTCTCACACAGGGTTGAATATCTCTGGTAAGCATAGGTGGGTGAATAGTTGTTGCAGGATAACTAGCCCTGGGTGATGGTTTCTCACTGACATACTCTAGACAGGAGGTAAAATACCCCTCTGGCTCTTTCGCTTATCCTTCATGGCTCTCCCAAGGATCAGATTCACAATCATAAGAAACAATAATCATGGGAGAGCTCTTCTCTTCGTCATCTTCATTGGGATATTCATCGCAAGTTGTTCGTTCTTGGTCAGTATCCGAAATCACTTCTTCGTCATAAGTAGGGCTACCAAGAACATCTATTTTGAGGATTGAAATATCCTCTGCATCTTCATAAGAGAAACAAGCACGATCTGCCTCCAATTTTTCCATTCTTTCATAAACTGATTTTACCAGTTCCATCAGCTCCTCCAGGGGATGTCCCTCATCCTCACAGCTTTCGCAAGAACGAACTATGTCCCAAACTCCATCTCTATACTCCTCACAACAGTTATGACAGATTAACTCAGACGAATAATACATTTGACAATACTTATTAAAAGTTGCATGAAATTATTCTAGGGAGGAGATGCTAGTAAGGGGCAAGGATTGATACCACTCATGGGAATCCCCATCCAATGAGAACATGAACATCTTCATTAATACATCCTCATGATGTATCTCCCACTGATGCATGAGTTCATGAAACTCACGGATATGTTGGGTAGGGTTGTCATCTTTATGTTCATTAAATATGGGAAAAACATCAGCCCACTCATCGACAGTAGGAACAACATTTGGAAAACCAGAAACAACAGATAAATTGAAAGGAGCAAACCTTCGAGCCAAAATCGCTTCCATCTCAAACTAGTGGAGTCACCAATCGACTCTTCAACCATGGATTCGCCAGGTGAATGATACATAGTCTGAGTGTGTCTGGTCTTTGTTCACCATCAAAGAACAGATCTGACCGTTGTGTTCTCCCAGGGGGTTGTAGCTGTAGCCAGAGGAAACCACACTGAAATAGTAGATTCGCCTCAGTGGAGTCGCCAGGTGTAAGTGCAATCTTCAAAGGTTCTGATATCTGATGTACCTTCAAACTCAGAAGTTTGTTGTCGTTCTATCCCAGGGAAAAGTTTTCAATTCGTTCCCCAACAACGACGCCATAAATGTTAGCACTAGAAGTCACCTTTAGATTGTGTTGAAGGTAAGTCCAATACCCATCAGTTTATATGTCACTGCTGGTTTTAAAGAGGTCAAATGGGTGTAGACTCAATGATAATAACACTCTAACTCATAAATCTGGACTAGCATGCACAAGCATTTGAGGTCTGGAATCAACTTCAGTCTATAAGGTGGATTAAGGGTGAATAGAGGGAAGAATTTGGTGAGGAGAGTGTTGAGGTCTTCCATGGACATCAGGCCTTCCAGCAGCCTAAGGAGAAAAAACTTAAACACAAGATCCTCTTGTGTTCAAATCTCAAAGAAAC
>JASDQU010357352.1:0-11986 GCA_032191745.1 Picea mariana | reverse complement strand
TTGCGTTGTCTCCATGTCTTCGAGTTTGGCTCGTAGATCATGCATTTCTTTCTCCATGACTGGAACTGTCATCTGCTTGCCTCTTCTTCTCAGCATTTCCCTATCCTCTAGATTGGGTGATTGCATGTCCCTTCTCCTTGGCGGCATGGCGAATTCTTCTCTTCTCTGCTATAGAAAGCAAAGAACCTTTCTGAGCTCTGATACCACTTGACGCCGATGCCCTCAACCCGCAAGTTGGAAGGCCACGTTGACATAGGATCTTTCATTCTTCACAGCCCGAAGAACTCTAACGCTCTTCTATTTCCCTGTCGGGAAATCTGCACCCACAACAACCTCTCTCGGGATCCCTTCTTTGAACTCAGGGATCAGACTTCACGACTTCGCGAGGTCAGTGGTCGAGCATTAGAATATCGAATACCCAAAACCCGACAACAGTCAATGCTTATCTTTTCCTTCCATATTTTCTCTATCATGATTTTGGCACTCGCGATGTCAAAACAACTTGTCTTACTAACTCCCGAACCCCGATATGCCGAAACTCCGACGCACGTGCGAGTTGACCGTTCAACGCCTTCACTTCATCGACATTTCAGAGTTCACAATATTGCAAATCCTAGTGCAATGTTTTCGGCACTTCACTCTGCGAAATTTTGAAACTCGTGCCAACTATCCACTTCACTGACTCTTGTGGCCCTACATGATCCTTTAGCTGTCGAGATATCATGTTTCACGATTTCATGATTCTTATTGCAATGTTCACGGGATTTTGATTGCTTTGCAAGTGGACTTGACAGGGATAAAATGGGCAGACTTGCTCAATTTATCCAACACTACCATGATGACATCATTTTGTTTGGTCGATGTTGGTAATCCAGTGAAGAAATCCATGGAGATGGTTTCCCATTTCCATTCTAGGATTGGTAGAGGTTGTAATAATCCTACTAGGTGTCAGTGTTCCGCTTTAACCTGTTGGCACTCTATGCATTTGGCGAAGTACTCGGCTGTGTCTTTATTCATTCCAGGACAATAGAATTGTCTCCTAGTGGACGTGATCATCTTCTGGTATCCTGGATGACTAGAATAGAGTCTTTTATGTAGTTCATCTAGTATGAACCTCTTCAAGTCGTCACAGTTTGGAATATAAAATCTTCTTCTATAAGTGAGCAGACCTCCTTTGGTCATCTGGTAGCCTTCATATTTTACTCCAACGGTTTCTTGTTGTAGGTACATGGTCATGATATGGATGAAGGGATCTATTTCTTATACATTTTTTATTCTTTCCTTGACATCTGTGTCGTAGGTGTTCACTACAACCAGGTGAATTGTTTTCATACTTCTGCTAAGGGCATCGACCACCCTATTTTCCTTTCCTTTAATGTGCTTGATTTCGAAATAAAACTCGCTAAGGAGGGCCATCCACCTAGCTTGCCTGACATTGAGCTTTGGTTGATCAAACAGGTATCGCAATCTGGAGTGGTCTATCATACGTACAAACTTTCTTCCCAGGAGGTAATGCCTCCACATTTTCAAGGCATGCACTATGGCAGCCAGTTCTAGATCATGGGTCACATAGTTGACTTCATGTTCATTCAACTTTCGGGATTCATAGTAGATCACACTTCCTTCCTACATAAGGACTCCTCCAATCCCTTCTTTACAGGCATCTGTGGACACGAGGAAGTCAGCTTCTGGATCGGTGATCTTCAACACAGGCAAATGGGTCAGTAGATGTTTCAAGGTTTAAAATCTTTCTTCACATTTCTATGTCCACAAAAATTTTGTCCCCTTCTTCTGGAGGGCAGTGATTGGAAAACTAATCTTGGAGAATCCTTTTATAAATCTCCTATAGTATCCTCCTAATCCCATAAAGGATCTAATGTCCAAAGCATCCTTTGGGGTAGGCCATTCCATGATAGACTTGATTTTGTCAGGGTCTACTGCTACTCCTTCTTTGCAGAGAACATGGCCTAAGTAACGTATTTTCTTCTGGAAGAATTC
Organism: Picea mariana; assembly: GCA_032191745.1. Lineage (NCBI taxonomy): Eukaryota > Viridiplantae > Streptophyta > Pinopsida > Pinales > Pinaceae > Picea > Picea mariana. Next base: position 9,988 of record JASDQU010357352.1, on the reverse strand, counting down.
GCATTTGTTGAATTTGTCATAGAGCTAATGTTCTCTTAGAACATGCAACACAAGTCTAAGATGCTCTTCATGCTCTTTTATGTTCTTGGAGTAAATTAATATATCGTCAATAAAAACAAGTACAAATTTGTCCAAGAATTTGTGGAGTACATTGTTCATCAAGCACATAAAAGTGGTAGGGGCATTGGTCAACCCAAATGGAACCACCACAAACTCATAAGGACCATACCTCATTCGAAAGGCAATTTTATGGATGTCTTCACCCTTGATTTGAACTTGATGGTATCACGACCTCAAATGAATCTTTGAGAAAATAGACACACCCCCCAATTGATCGAACAAGTCATCGATCCTGGGCAAGGGGTACTTGTTCTTTATGGTTACCTTATTGAGTTGTGACATCGACGCCCTCAACCCGTATGTCAGAAGGCCACGTCGACACAGGATATTTCCTTCTTCACGGCCCGAAGAACTCTAACGCTCTTCTATTTCCTTGTCGGGAAATCTGCACCCACAACAACCTCTCTCGGGACCCCTTCTTTGAGCTCGGGGATCATACTTCACGACTTCATGAGGTCAGTGGTCGAGCGTTAGAATCTCGAATCCCCAAAACCTGACAACAATCAACACTGACCTTTTCCTTCGGGATTTTCTCTATCGCGATTTTGACACTCGCGATGTCAAAACAACTTGTCTTACCGACTCCCGAACCTCGATATGCCGAAACTCTGACGCACGTGAAAGTTGACCATTCAACACCTTCACTTCATAGGCATTTTGGAGTTCACAATATCGTGAATCCTAATGCAATGTTTTTGGCACTTCACTCTACGAAATTCTAAAACTCGTGCCAACTGTCCACTTCGCTGACTCTTGTGGCCCCACACGATCCTTTAGCTGTCGGGATATCCCGTTTCGTGATTTCACGATTCTCGTTGCAATGTTTATGGGATTTCCACCCATGAAACTCCGATATGGGAGTCCACATGTGGATCCTACGACCCTTATGGCTCGGATCTACGGTCCTGCCCCTCCTGAGCTTTGAGCCTGTTGGGAATACTTCGTTGTATCTCCCTCTGCTCCACTGTTAGATCTGACAGCTCGTGGGACTTCGTGAATCCTCCTTGGAGGATATCGACCGTCCATTCTGCCTTGATGATTCCTATGAATGACCAAGTGTTCCTCCGCGGAACTCGTCCACCTGCATGCAAACTTGTGACGCTTTATTACAAGATTTCAAGGTACAACTCCTATGCAACCCCTTGACAGTTTCGAAGGCCTTATCCTTCCTGATATTTTCCATGACTCTGTGTCTTCTTAGAAAAAACCTCTTTCTCACACTCCCTGTGGCAACTTTCAGACACTTCCAAGTGTTGAATTTCCTTCTACACTGCACACACCTGCACCAGAAATCTCTCAACACTCTGCTCAAATTCGCAACTCTGAGGCTTAGCTTGGCCTGCACACTCCTTGCACGGCTCCTGTGCCTGACTGCACTTTTGAGGAAATGAGAACAAGAGTCAACCTACCTGACATTCAGAGATGCAACCCTAAATTCTTGTCGACGCACTCCTTGCGGACACTTCAACTGCATTCCTTCTTCCTTTCAAACTTCAACCTCAAGGCACAAAATCATATACACAGCATATAAAGCAAATGTATAACAGGAAGTAAACATTCACGAGCATATCATTCAACATCAATACACAAAGCACAAACACAAAACCATGAATTTGAATCAACCTCTTCTATTAATCCAAATATCTGTACATGGGTGTTCTTACACAGCTCTCTTCATGCTCTTGCTCCAATCTTCCATTCAATTCCATCTAATGACACAATACACAAATGAGGGTGTCTATATCATGTTTCCCTCTTGCGCTCTAAAACTGTCTAATCTAGAATTAAATTCTATCTACCTGCATTAACTAATTTAAATGCCTTCTACCTACTAAGGACGAGAGCAATCAGCTCAAGGTCCGTTTACATTATACAAGTGCTCCTCTTCTTAATGGCTTCATTTAAGATTGTGCAACAACTTTAAGGAAATTTCAAAATTTGTGCTGGCTTGTCCAGCTGTCCAATTGCTTCCGCGCTGGCTCGCTTGATGTTGGCGATGCTCTTGCATCAAGTTGTCTATAATCTATACACATTCTAAGCGTACCATGCTTCTTTTTCACGAACAGGACTGGTGCTCCCCATGGAGACACGCTGGGCCAAATATAGCCCTTATCCATCATTTCTTTTAATTGCAACTTAAGTTCAACTAAATTGGGTGTGCTCATCTAGTAGGGTTTCCTAGACACCGTCACCACTCCTGGTGCAAGTTATATCAATTCACATACGCGCCTAAATGAAAGAACTTTTCACAACTCGCGACCTCGCGAGTCATGAGTCGAAGACCCTCGAATTTTCTTCACCAATCGTCGATACCTGAGATTTCGATATGGTATGGCCCCTCCTTATTAGTTCTCTCCACACATGACCACCGGCTAGGGATAGCTACTAGCCTTGATCACAACTTGCAAGTTCGCTAGTTGAAAGGTTGAACCTATGGGCCCTTCTTTTACAAAACCCTGAGACACGAAAGTCAAAGAAGGTTTGACTCCTTTCAGGCTTCTCGGAACTTGCAACTTCGCGACTTGAGTTGTTGGGTCTTTGTGCTCCTTTCTTATGAGAACCCAAAGTACGAGAAGTCAATAGGATGTTGACTCCTGTTTCAAACGACATGTGTCCACCACCTGTCACCACTTCTCCCTCTCTCTAGGCATCTTATCGTCACACCACCTATCAACCACATGGGTCCCACCAAGTGGATGTGCCATGTGTTGCACAAGCTCTCAAAAGTAGCAAGATTGTGACTTCTAAAGTCGAAACTGATTCCCCTTAACCTCCGAGACCCCGATATGCGATATGGAAAGGAGGTCCTGACTCAATGGTTGCTCCTACTTCTAACTCTTCGGGACTTCGCGACTCCAAGGGTTTGGTCTTCCACCTCCAAACTCACAAATCCCCGATATGCAATGTATCGAGACATTAGATCCCATGGCTTTCCTTCCTCTTTGATGAATGGCCCAGATCACATCGTGATCTTGCGGCTCGGGACTTTGTGACTCCAAGAGCTTGCTCTTCCACCTCCAAACTCACGAATCCCTGATACACGAAATGGTCAGATCTTTGCCACCTGTCCTCCAACATGGATGGTCCCGATGTCTTCGGGACTTTCGGGACGTAGTCAAGTTCACTCTCCTGCCTAAGTAAAGGTTAAGATTGATGGCTTATAGAGCTCTGATGGCTCCCTAGGATCTACGGTCTAGGATCCCATCGCTATTTGTCAAGGCTGAAAGGGTGAGGTGTTAATGCCTATGCTCCTTCTCTAGATCCATTGATGTTGAAAGGATTGGAGTATTCTCGAAAGGATTTTGACCATTCATTTACCAAGTGATAGGGTATTTTCTTTCTATATTTGAACTCGCTATCCCTTCTAATCTTGAATCACAAAGTTCAAACTCTCGGAGCTTGATGCTCCCATGACCCCAAGACCTTAGAAAGATACTCTTTCTTGCNGAAATTGCATGAACCCTCAGACGGTTCTCAGGAAATTATCCCTAACCTTAATCGAGTCTCTAGTAAGGTTCAGTATGGTTACAAGGTTTATGGGGTAATTCTCGAAAAAGAGTACTCTCACGGGGCCTTCCCATAATATTATGAGAAACTAAGAAAATAAGATGATTCTCGGTGGAGCGAACTCATGTACCAGACTTAATCATTTGTGTAGAAAACAACTATGGCATGTAAGCATACACAGGCATCCATTCTATCAAATCAAACGTTAGGTAAACGCTTCTATTCAGAACTATTTACAAGCACATAAAACTGAACATGCGATTATGGAATTAAATTCAAATAACACTTATCAAAAATAACACCAGAGGTGATGCAACTACTGAGAGGGGTGCTCGTTTCCACCCAACCGTAGGCTCAACGACTCCTAATAGATTTACCACTAGCCACCCCTCGAGCTGAGACCAGAATGCTGTGAGACTGCGTCTCAGTTTGCCAGTGACCGAGAATGAGGGTTACTCTCCCCCTTCTCTGCTATCACTCACTCTGCATATCTCCAGAGTTCTTCCTCCTTCCCTCACGTCTGCCCCCTCCGTTCTTCTTCCTCACGTATTTCCCTCTTGCGAGGTTGCATGTAGTGCAATTTCCCTTGTGGTGGTCAGGCCTGAGGCTCCTACGGATGGGCGGTTCACTTCCCCCATCCCTCATTAATTCCCAAGGAGCCATCTACCTACCAACCTGCGAGTAATTTATTTTGGGCCAGCACACCGCTCTTGGTTCTCCGGGATAGTGAAGTCCAAATACGGTATTGGTTTCAGTGGAAGTTAACACCACCTTTTCAGGTGCCTTCCACAACCTTTCTTCAACCATCGTGGTCTCTTTTTTATCATATCCCCTCTCAGCAGTCCTGCAATATATATTCATAATATTTTCACATTCATTGACCTTTTCCACAAGGTCCATTCTCATCAGACATTCACATTTCTGGGTTTTCCACAATACGTGGCCAGTATAGTTATTTTTACAGATTGGGGGAAATAGGGTGTTACATACTCATTACTAGAAGAAAGGTCATGATGCTTCCAAATGTTGGAAACTTCATCCAGAGCTCAAGCCTGAAAAGTTTTGAAATAAAGAAGACAAAAAGACTACTGCAGCAGTAATCCAACATGATTTGGGATTAGAGTCTGGGGATGAAACTAAGGTGATTTCTACAAGCATCCAAGGTAATATTCCTTCTTGTTCTGTTTCAAGAAATGAACTTGTTATTGATGAAAGAAAGAGAAGTGAGTTATTTCATATTAGAGTTATCTCTAAGCATACAAAAATTGAAACTCTTTTTGATAGTGGATCACAAGCAAACCTCATTTCAGAAGAAATTGTTAAAAAATTACAATTGGAAACTAAATTACACCCTGAGCCATATCCACTTGGATGGGTATGTGATAATGCACGATTACAAGTTACAAAATAGTGTAGACTTAGGTTTGCCATCACTTCTAGATTTGTGGATGAGGTAGATCTAGATGTGGTTCCATTGGATATCTGTGGTATTGTGTTGGGTAGTCCATATCTGTATGATAGGAAGGCTATCTTTTCCAAGGAAGATAATAGGTATCAACTTACTAAGGATGGTATTGAATATATCATTCGTGCACATCGCATGAAAACTAATCTTTCTTTAGTTTATGCAAATCAAATGAAGAGGTTAATAAATGCAAGTAAGAACTTTGTGCTTATGATAGTCAAAGCAAAAGATGTTGAAGAAACTGAATCCTTTAAGGGTTGTGATCCTAAACTTAAAAAGGACTTGATAAAGGTGGTATTTGATTATGATATTTTGTTTCAAGAACCTGAAGGTTTACCTCCTAAAAGGGAAATTCAACATGAAATACATTTGCAAAAAGATTCATCTCTTCCTAATGTTGGTATGTAAAAGTCTTCTATTATTGAGAATGCAGAGATAAAGAAACAGGTTCAGGAATTGATTGAAAGAGGGACCATTCGACCAAGTTCCTCTCCATGTGGTTCACCAATTGTTTTGGTTCCAAAGAAAGATGGCACATGGCATATGTGTGTTGATTACAGGGCACTAAACAAAATCACAATAAAGAACAAGTATCCTCTTCCTCGAATTGATGATCTTTTAGATCAGTTAAAGAATGCAATATTTTTCACTAAATTAGACTTAAGAAGTGGCTATCATCAAATCCATATTCATGACAATGATATTTGGAAAACAACTTTTAAAACCAAACAAGGATTGTATGAATGGGTGGTAATGCCATTCGAGCTTATGAGGGTGATGAATGATGTGTTTAGACCCTTCATTGATGATTTTGTCATAGTCTACTTAGATGATATTATGATTTTCAGTCGAACTTGGGAAGAGCATATCAAGCATGTTAAACAGGTATTGGATGTACTTGTAAGGGAAAACTTATATTTAAAGATGTCTAAATGTGAATTTGGAAACACATCTTTAGTATATCTAGGTTACATTGTAGTGGGAGGTGAATTGAAGATTGATCCCTCTAAAGTTGAGGTCATTGTAAATTGGACTAAGCCAAATAATGTAACAGATGTAAGAAGCTTTTTGGGAGCAACCCAATATTGGAGGAAGTTCATTGTGAAATTCTCCTTCATAGTTTCTCCCTTACATGCTTTGACAGGTATGAACAGAGTCTTTCAGTGGGAAGGCAAGGCACAAAAATCCTTCGACACACTAAAAGAAAATATCAGCACAGCTCTAGTAATTTCACTGCTAGATCTACAACAACCATTTGATATAGAAACTGATGCTTGTGGTTATGCAATGGGGGCAGTCTTAATGCAACATAAAAAACCAATATGCTATCATTCTGAAACTTTCTTTAAAAAAATAATCAACTATCCAACCTATGACAAAGAGTTGTATGCATTAGTACAAAGTGTTAAAAAGTGGAAACATTACCTAATGGGTAAAGAAACAATCATACATACTGAGCATCAACCACTACAATATTTAGAATCACAAACTAAGCTACAACAATCAAGGCATTTCAGATGGATGGTTTTTTTACAACAATTTCATTTGGTTATTAAGTATAACAAAGGAATTCAAAACAAAGTTGCAGATATGTTATCTAGACCTCCAACAAATGCTTCTATTGTTATTCAACAAAGTCCTTTAGTTCATGCAAGCTATGTTGAACAATATACTAAGGATGAATATTTCAAAGAAGTTTATGAATCACTAAGGAATGGTTATCAGAATGAAGAATTGAATTATCATATCAATGACAAGTTGTTGTATCATCTTGGTAAAAATTTTATTCCACAAAGTGAAAGAGTGCATGTGATAAGAGAAGCTCACACTTCTCTCATTTCAGGGCATTTTGGAGTAGGTAAAACCGTAGAACAGTTACAAATTTTTTTTTATTGGCCTCGAATGAATGAAACAATGTCCGAATATGTAAAAGGTTGTGTCATGTGTGCAACAAGCAAACCAAGTAATAGAAAGTTAGGCTTGTACACTCCACTTCTAGTTTCTTCTCGTCCATGGGAAAGTGTTTCAATGGATTTCGTAGGAGGTTTACCAATGTCTAGAAAAGGACATGACTATCTGTATGTTGTTGTGGATTGATTCAGTAAAATGTGTATACTCATGCCTTGTAAAAAGAAGATCACAGCTGAGATGACTGCTCATTTGTTCTTCCAAAATGTATGGGTCCATTTTGGACTTCCTACTTCTATTATTTCTGATCAATATTCCTATTTTCTTGGGAAATTTTGGTCATCGTTATGGGAACTTATGGACACAAAGTTGAAGAAAAGGACATCATTTCATCCACAAACCGACGATCAAACTAAAGTGGTCAACCAGACTAGGGTACATCTTCTTCAAGGGTATTGTGCTAAGAATCCCAAGCTTTGGGATGAACAATTGCATTATGTACAACATACCTACAACAGAGCTATACACTCTTCTACTCAAAAGTCTCCTTTCGAGACATGTCTTGGGTACTTGCCAAAGTCTCCTTTAGACTTCTTTTTTGGGAAAGATACAATGGAATGTGAACAGGTTGATGGAGATAAAGCTCGAAGGTTTATTCAGAAGATTCAGGTAATTCATCAAGCAGTGTAGGAACAGTTGGAATCAAGTCAAGCCAAATACAAAAAAATCCATGACAAGCATCGCATAGATCATCATTTTCAGATTGGCGATCAAGTATGGCTTCATATCAGCAAAGATTGACTTCAAGGTGAAGGTAGAAAGTTGAAACCTATCAGGTATGGACCCTTTACAATTTTGGACAAAGTCGGTAATAATGCTTTCTGGTTAGAATTGCCTCCTTATATACAAATGTATTCAGTTTTTAATGTGGAAAAATTGAAATTGTATGAGCTGCCTATGATTATAGACCAAGATATACAAGTTCATGTACCTTCTATGGTCAAGTTTTCTCCTGAGTATCTTAATGAACTTCAGGAAGATGTAATACTGGACAAGAAGGTCAGATCTTCATGAAGAGGAGACATGGAGTTTCTTCATGTGGGGTTAAAAGGAATGCATCCAAGCAAATCAAGGTGGTTAGAGACCGGAAGAGTGAGGGAATTATACCCTCACTTATTTTCTAAATGATTTCATACTTTTTGTGGCCTAAAATCTTTCCAGTGGGAAAGTTTGATCTAGGTGGATCATCTCAAAATTAGATAGAGTTAAAGTATTCAAAATTCAAATTAAATCTTACAAAGTGGAAGATGTTGTCAGCATCTTTCCGGTGACATTCATTTCGGGAAAACCGACCTCCAGATGATGAAGATATCAACTGTTGAAGTTTCATCAAAGATGGTTAAAATGGTGAAAAATGGTTAGAAATGGTTAAAAAATGTAATTTGGGGCTATGGGAATTGAACCCAAGACCTTAGAATAAGGCCACCATGACCCCATGGTTGGGAAAAAGGGGGGTGTTCAAGGGCTTAGCCCTCTACCTTTCCAACACCAAGGCCCCCCATTGGTATCTAAATGTTATTATAAACCATGCCATATGCCTCCACAAACTATGCCATATCAAATCGCGCCATATATCCAAAGTCCATATATTATAAACCATATGCGACTTCATATAAATTATAACCATATAATATAACCAAAATCCAACCATATGTTATAACACGCCAAAGTTCAACCATATAATATAAACTATATGCCATAACATATATCCAAAATCGCGCCATACCATATCACATATGCGGTGGGAGGAGAAGCCCGCAAGTTTGACCCTGGGACTTCCGCCCCCCTAAGCACCAATACCAACGCGCCACCACCATGAGACATGGAAAGAGGTGGCAAAATAACCTTAAAATTTTTCGATTTTTGTGGGATTTGGGTGGGCGCGTGGCCTATGGCTCACACCCCTTTTGGTTTTCTTTTTCCATTATTTAAATGAGCCATGGGCATAGATCCCGAGGTGGATTTTTTGTAGACAGAGACTGGCACATTGACCGAGGTGGTTTTTCACGTGGATCGAGGTGGTTTTTCACATAGCCCAAGGTAGATTTACACACAAACCGAGGTGGTTTTTCACACAGATTGAGGTGGTTTTGGACTTGCATGCATCCCGAGGCCATACTGACTCTACGGATCAGAGGAAGATTTTGGAAGTTGTGCCAAGAAGGGCACTCTGAGTCTAGTTCTAAAATATATTGAGTTTATACTCAAAAGTCTCATTTTTTCGCAAGGATTCCAGATCCAGCTTCAGTTTTTGCATTCAAACATCTAGACAGAAAAGTGCTCACAGAATCTTTCAGATACACAGAAAGGTATTCATGTTCATACTTAAAAGTCTTAGAATTTCATCTTGCAGCTATTGTTGAAGTTTGTTACTCTATATGACAGACATAATTCAGAATTCACTTTGTAAACATTTGAATACTTAATCTATCAGCCTTCCCATTTGGAAAGTGGCCCAGAGACGTAGCCAGGGGGTCTGGTGAACTCTGTTACCAATTCTTGTTCATGGATGGTTTGCTTACATGTTGATATGCTCATGTGCTTGATGGATGTTCTTTAATTTTGCATTACAAAGGTGGTTAACAGTTAAAAATTCACATGCAAACAATGGTTAAAAGATCTTGAATTTTAGATCAAGTTAATTTTCAGATCATTACGAGTGTGGACACCATATTTCATTAACAATGTGGAAATCCTCTTTATAAATTCCTCAACTTAACTCTCTATTAATCATTTCAATTAAGGTGAAATCGATCTATTTGGATCCATCTAACAATGTTGTTGGCTATCTCTAAGCTTGATGGAAATGGTAAGATTCTTCTCAGGAATAGACTGTGAATTGATGGTAATGCCATAAACCCCATTTTAAAATTTAAGTTCATATAAAAGAAAGTAGAATACATTACCATTTTTTGCGACAATGATGGT
>JASDQU010357344.1:1846-11925 GCA_032191745.1 Picea mariana | reverse complement strand
TGAATTGAAAAGGGAGCAGGCGGGGTCATAATTTTTTGCAAAAAAATGATATGGATGAATGTGATAAGGGAGAAGAGATGAATCTAATGGAATAGGTCTCAAATAATGGTAAAAAAATTTCCAGACTCTTTTTTTTACAGTTGCGGGGTTATACTTTGGTCTGAAGAATGCTGCAGTGCTGAAATCCCCAAATTCTTAACTAGAAAGAAATGTGTATTTACCTGGAAACCCAAACATAGTTCCACGGCAATAGATCTGGCTGGTTTAATTTGTTTATGTTTATGTTCCCCAAGGGTTAGGTATTCAAGGGTTCTACAGACAAGGGTTTGCCCTGTGCTATAGCTCTCTGATATACGTGCAGGGTCCAACAGTAGTACTCGACCCAATATCTCAGGGCACTAACTAAGGAGGATAGATTTTACCCTTAGCCGTACTACCCGACTACCCAGGTACTAGAGAGTGTCTTCCCGAGTGTTGTTCTCGGTGACACTATAGCAGTTTGACGACCAATAGGTTTATCTAAAGAGGGATTCAGTAAATCTAGGCCGATTCGTACACAGGTGTTGTCTGATGCGCTACCACTCGAAGGGGTACCAACATGGGTTACAAGGGTGGCCAACATATGTGCGCTTAAGAACCACTTGTATTTCCTGCGCGTATGAATCCCTCAACCACAGGTTTATGAGCGTAATGACAGATATTTGGGGCTTAAAGACACTGGAATACGTCTCTACCCTGGAAAAAAAAATACCCACAATTTCTGCCAAGGAAAGTTTTCTGATACCACTTGCAAGATACCAGATATAATAAATACGCAGAACATAAATAAAATGCTAGAAATGGCAGAATAGCAGTAATATAACCAACATAATTCTCCACAATAACATAGAAATAATATGAGAACAACAACTGAAATAGCACTTTGATTCAGAAAGCAATGTTCACAGGCCTCTTCGAGGGGGCAACCTTCAGTCGTGCAGTGCTCTGTTACAACAATCTCCAAGCTAGGGTTTTCATACCCTCGACCCTTATTTATACTAAATATGTCTATTAAGAGAAGCATCTAGAGGAATATCCTTCTAGAAGCGGAGGCTTCTATTAGGTCTTCTTACATCCGCCTTATTCTATTTTATTGAAAGGCCTTATTAATATTGACCTTTATTACATCCGAATACATTGATCTACCTATGTGTGGGTTAGGACCTTAACACTCTCCCAATACCCTCATGCCCACATCTCCTGGTCTCACCTATATCCCACTCTTATCTCACCTATATCTTGGTGTTAGCTATCCCTCTCTCCTACCCATCCATGCTTTTCCTCTTCTCACATCGTCCTCCTTTTCTTCTCTTGCACCACCCCCTCATACCTAGTTTTCTTCTCTTGCATCACCCACTCATACCCAACTCCCCTTGTCTCACCTATCTCCCCCTCTTCTCACCTCTTCCCCTTTCCCACCCATACCCATCCACCTTCCCTCTCCATTGACCTCCTCTCCCAACCCCTTCATCCCCTCTGTTGTAACATTATTTAATTTTTTAATAAAAAGAATTAATTAAAAAATTAATTTTAATTAGTTCTAAATAGATATTTAGTAGACAATTTGTTTTAATTCTTATATTTTCTTTAATTTTAAGTTTTATTAGTTTTTGTAAATAACAGTGATATATATTTTAAACTTTATTATTAATTTTATTATTTTCATATTGATTTTAATATAATTTAGTTTTATATAGGTTAGTTTAGTTTCATTTCTAACTTTGTTCTTATATGGTAATAAACTTTGTGTTGTTTGTAGGGAATCACACGCTCTAACAAATAAATCAACGACCTGCAATGAATCGTGACCCCTTCCAACTATACAATATTTAATAAAAAGGGCAACCCCCACGGTGATATAAAGTAGTTTCAAAGAATGCAATGTGTCAACTAAAGGAAGGAGCACGACCCCTCCCTCAATGGTTTTCAAAACCACTAGTGACCCCCTTGCAGAAACAACTTTTTTCCAATAAAGGTGTGACATGGCTCGATGGTAAAGGTAATACATATTATTTTATAAATTTTATTATTTAAATGTATTGTTATGCCTATCGAACCACCTTCCACATAATGTTGAATCACCTGCCATGTATCACCCAATTAGAACCTGCCACATGTCTGATAAAATTAAAATAATAAAAAATATACAAAATAAAATAAAACGAAAACAAAGGGGTTAGTTCAATAAAGAAAAAGAGAAACCCCAGTGAAAAAACAAAAGGGAAAACAACCAAGAAAGGAGAAGATAACACAAGATTTTCTAGCTAGATTATCAATTGATTCAGTCAACCTTCCAAAAACAATGTCAGGTAATTCATGTAGGTTAAAACTCCTTATTTTATTTTAAAATGATGAAGTCTTCTAAATCTAAAGAAACAAAAGAAACCCTATATGTCGAAAACATGGATTTCGTTGATAGAGATTGTGAGGTTTATGATACCCTGATCAATTTTGGTTTGTATGAGTTGCATATCTCATCCCTTGAGTGTTCCAAGAATTTACAAGATTATTATCATGTCTGAGAGTCTGTCCTAGAAAAATACATTGTTTCCCAGAGTTATAATTTCCCAAATTTTGTGTCCTAGTGTGCATTGAATTATGTTCCTTCTTCGAATTCAGTTGTATCAAAGAATGGGTCAATTTTGTTTTAGATAGATACACATTCAATTTGTGAGTTGTTAAAGGTAATAAAATCCTCAGAAAGTCAACCTTTAAACGAGGAAAACCTAAATTATATATACAACGAACTTAATGATCATGAAAAACATGCCCTATTACATGCTTATTTGGATAAAGATGCAACTATCCTTGAAATCTTTGATACCTATGAGAGTAGCTTGTTCCCTGAAATATCCAAACATGTTATCGACATGATGCATTCCATTTTGGGTTACGATAATGATCAACTGGTGGATGAAATTGTTTTAGGATTTATGTCAACCATTTATCCCTCTGCAATCAAGTCATTAACTGGATTAAACTTTTCCAAACATCTAGATGAAACACTACACTATCAACGAACAAAGTTTATAGTTAGCAGATTTTGTAGATTCCAATCCTATCTAGTTCATCTACTTTCGTATTTCCAAGAAACAAAGTTTCAACATTTGAACTTAAAGACAGAAGATGAAGCTAAAATCCAATATATATTATTCATTGAACTTCATTGCTTAAAAGGAAACCTCAAAATGTTGGTTTTTCACATTTTATTGCCCAATCCATGTCTATGGCTTATTCTTTATTTCATGAAGAGATTCCTTCTAGGTTTTATCCAAAATTTGAAGCATTATTTCATTTCTCTTCAAATACAAAGTTGGGTCATTGGTTTTTATTTGAAGACTATACATAAATATTATCTATGGTGTTAAGGTTAAACCTTTTAAATTTCCAAAATTTCTAACCATGAGAATTTGTTTCCCTAGAATATATTAGACAAAGATTGAATTATCACCTGGTCAATTTTTTTTCAAAGAAAAGAAAGACTACTTTTAAATTGAAAAATAAAGTAGGACATTTTGTTGTTAATAATATGACATCTTTGTAGTTGGTAGAAAATTTATTACAGGAGATGAACTTTCAACAAGGGGAAATTTGGCATTATGATCCATATTCCATCATTTCTACCAAAAGGATTGAGGTGGATTTGTCACCATATGAGCATCATAGTCAACCTTAGTTGGAGCAATTGATGAATCCGTACAGTTGGGAGAAAACACAAAGAATTCTATAGGGTCAGATATAGGAGGCATTTCAACAATATCAATGAGCAGTTATAATGACTCCACAATAACATGAAAAGTACAATAAAAGAATCTTTTCAAAATTTCACAAATTCTTTTCGAATCAGAGGAAGAGTAATAAAAAAAGAAGCAGAATCTAGAAGAGATATCTAAAGATGACAACCAAGATTTGGAAAGTGTACGAGAGATTACATCAAGCGAGCTATCTTTTACAATGGAATTTCTCCCATCTATAATTATGGGCAATTCCAATATTCAATAAGGGGAATATTCTTCGGGAACTAAGAAAGAAAATATAAATTCTCAACATTGGGAATTGAAGAATAAGAATACGAAAATTAAAAAGGATTTATTTCCTAAATTTTCTAAGGGAACTTCTAAAACTAGGTTGCTTTATGCTTTAGATTTTAAGAACTTGGAAAATTGAATATAACAGTGTTGGAACCCACATCTCAAACTATAAAAGGTGCTATTAATTACAAAGTTTCTAAGTTTTCTTATGATTGAAATAAAATTCATCTGGTGGATAAAATGGAACTGCTCAGGAAAACATGAGAAATGGTTTGCAAGGCTGCTATACAAGCTTCTCTTGGAATGAAGAAACTACATAACATGTCAAATAAAATCAAGGAACAATTGAGTCTAGAGAAGTTACTAACTAGAACAAATTAGATGATAATTGAAGAATTGGAGAGTATGATGTTGAAGCTAAGATATGATTCTAAATACAATGAGCCAATGTAGGACTTGATCAACACTAAGAATAGTGAGATTTTTTATTTAAAGAAATAAATCAACCTTACAATTGTTGGTCATGTATAGACTCCAGAGTTGAAGGCAATACAACAAGAAAAAGACCAACTAGTGAATCAAATAATTCAAATGAAAGAACAGATTGAGCTATATGAACAACAAATAGAGGATTTCAGGAAAAGAGCTTATTCTTGATATAATGCAACACCTTCTGATTCATTTGAAGAATTAGCAAGAGATTTATATGATCTTAATTTCAAAGAATTGGAAGTAGAAAATCTAAAGAAATCAGTTGTTGTCCAAAATTAAGAACTGGATATTTTAAGAGATCAAATGAATGACAAATATAAGACCATCACACAATAACAAAAAACAAAGTCCAAGTTACAGGAAGACTTTGACTTGCTAAAGATAAAGTTGGTGAGAAAATATTATCTAATTGGAGAAAGATGACTAATCTGGGATGAAATCATCACAGAGGTTACTAGGATTTGGGATTATTTCAAATTGATGGATGAAGAATCAACCTTGGTAAAATGGACAGATAAGGATATACAACAAGATTTCCATTATTTGGGAAACAGTCCCTAATTAGCAAGCAAAATCATAAAAATTATTAATTCTAAATCCAAAGAAGAAATAAACAAAAAGGGGGATAAAATATCATAGCAATATGGTCATGGAAACATAGAATATTTTTACCAAAAGACATTTGATTTAGAAGGAACAAAATAAGTGCATTATGGTTCAGAGGAATGTTGAATTATTCTCAAATAAATTCAAGAATTTGGTTGAAATAGGGTTGCCAAGTTGTCGGGATAAGAATGTTGATATGCTCACCTTTGAAAACTACAATAAAAACCTTATTAAGGCTAGTGAAGGTTCAATTAGATTCAAAAAAGTAACTAGAATGATTAAAGGTCAAACACTGGTAGATTGTTTGAGTGATGTCTTATACTTGTTGTGGAAAATTAAGAATTTATTTGCAAATGATCCTACCTATGAAAAGTACACAGAGTTGGATATTGCATACAAAAATATGATATCGTACAAGTATCCATCAGATAAGCATTGGGATATTCTCCTTCAGTTGGTACAAGAGTGATCTAGCAAACCAAATTCAAAAAATTAGAGATTTGAACAACTGTCTTCTAGATATTTCTATTTTTAAAAATGAAATATTTATTTTGTATATGGAAAGATATAAAATAGGATCGAATAACCACGTGTGGTTAGGATTCGAGCTATATAAATTCTAAGATAGACTCTATGTAAAGGATCCTTTTTGCCTTGGAAAAGACTAGATCTTTTAATAAAAAATTATTACAGGCCTTGGGTGATTCTATATTTCATTGTTTTAGTTCATGTGATTCCATTTCTTTATGTGATTTTTATGTCCATAATTTCCTCTTGGATGTGTCTGATTCTATAAGTGTAGTAAAATTAGTACAACCACTACTATTACAACTGCAAAGGAATCGTTAAGGCCACATATTTCCTCAGATATAATGTAAGTATTAATTGGACCTATATCTTGTTCATTATGCCTAATGAATAGAAATGAATTATTCTTTTATGTTCATTATATATTCTTAGCTCATATGTATATATATATATAATTTCTTTCATAATTTATTCTATTGAAAAGAAAAATATTATTTATCAAAAGATACATTATTTTACTTTCAATTTTGTTCCTTCAAACTCTTCCTTCACACATTCAATATTTAAATTGTCTGAAACGTTGAATGAATTCCCTCAAGCTCTAGTATTTAGTCATTAAAGGTTAGAAATAAAAATCTAAGGTAAAATAAACAAAACACCATGTTTTAGGATAGATAAATGAAATCAAAATCAATTAAAGTAAAATGAATTCCTTGGCATAGTTTCTTAGCCAGACAAATTTCAAGGGTTACAGCACCGTCCAACCCCTCTTTCCCTCATCTCTACCCTCGCCTATCCCATTGTATCCCCCTTTCCACTCGAACCAACCCTCACCTTCTCTCCTCCTCTCCATCTCCCCCTTCATATTTATCCACCCTCCCCCTTATCTCCTTCCTCCTATCCTTCATGTGCACTATTCCCCCTACCTTACTCATCTACCATCCACATTTTCTCACCTCCTTCCCTATTTACCCTATCACCCCACCCCCTCATGCCAACCTCTCCTAATATCACTTATCTCCCTCTCTTCTTCATCCTCATCCTTTTCCTCCCATGCCCATCCACACCCTGTCTTTTATCACCTCCTCTCCCAACCCTCCCATGGGTTTTCACTCTTTTCCTTCAAGTCCACCACTCTCCCTCCCCTACCCATTGGGAATTTTCCTCTTCTCACCTCCCTATCCCACCACATCCCCCTTCCCTTCTAGCCCTCCCTTGGCTCCTCTCCTCCTCCCCTTTCATATTCCTACCCCCTCTGTAACATCCCGCTCTTGTGCACACATGATATGACTTATTCTTTGAGGCCACTTAGATGCAAGTGATCCAATTTAGTATATGGTTGTCTGTTTCACTTATGGATTCCGATGATGATGATTATGGATTATGATGTTATTCTATTTGATATATATGTATAGACAGGTGATATTGACGAATTTATCCTGAGTGTGCAGGACTCTTGACAGATTGAGGATGATGATGACATCGATGAACCTCCTCAAACTACAGATCGAGTCAGGGAGTGGACTGTATATGGTTTGGGTATTTTTGTTTATGCATATGTGATATATGATCAGGTATATTATGATGTTGCTTATGGATCATTGACATGTTTCATTGATGGATGGAGGCTGACGATTTCTTGATAATCAGACTCACATTAGGAGTAAATGGGCCATGCATAAAAACCAGAGATATTGAGGGAGAGGTGTGGCAACAACCATGCCACAACCTACTAGCATTCCCATTGTGTCTTGAATTGTAGGTTAATGATTACCTACTTTCATAGATCCACGATGTCGTGAGGGTAGACTGAGATAGTCGCTCAAAAATATTCTAAGGGGCACACAATAAGGCAGGGTCCTTATTCCTTAGAGGCCATTAGTCTTCCACAAGGTCGCCTGATGGAGCATTGACTCCAAGGGTTGGACGTCTACTAAAATCAGTCAAAGATGAGTGGCACCCTTGGATCACGTAGTGTGTATTGAAGGGAACATTGCATAAATGAAACATGAATAAAGATGAGTGGTACCCTTGGAGCACATAGTGCGTCTTGAAGGGCACATCGTGATTTTTAACACTGGTGAGCCAATGAACCTAGGTACCTAGAAAAAAATATTTTATGTTGACATGGTTAGCCTTAAAATAAATGATGAATGAGTAAATTGTATTAATTATAATTTCCCTTAAAAAATGATAAGCCTTGTTGAGTTTAAAGCCTAGGTCTAAATAGTGTAAGATGATTAAAAACTAATTAATAAATTAATAAAAGGGGGAATGAAGGAAAAACAAATTAAGAATTTAAAAGGGAAATAAATTATCTAAGAATTAATTGTTGTTTATGTGCAAAACATGCTAATTTAGAACTTAGAAAAAAAGGGGAATTTAATGCAAAAAGGAATGTGGAACATAGAAAGGAATCTAATCTAGAGAACTTTCCTAAATTAAAACTCAACAAAAAGGAATGTGGAACATAGTAAGGAATCTGATCTAGAGAACTTTCCTAAATTAAAAATCAACTAAGATTTAAGAAAGACGTCAGTCATTAAATGAAATTGAGGGAATAAAGGGACAAAAAGGAGAGTTTTTAGGAACACTTTAGGTGGGTGAAGGAAATTGGCAATTAACTAAATTAAATAATTAAATATTTGGTGCAACTAAGGGATCGGGTGACAAGTGTATGGGGGAGAGTATTCCCCAATTAAATTTTGATAAAAACGAATTTAACATGAATTTGGAAGTGTCACTAAGAAATCTATAAAAGTAATGGAGAGTGGAGGAGGGGGATCACGACTGGTATGCGTAAGGTTATGCTGCCCAATTTTTCTTGACTGTTTTTTCTTGTGGGAGTTGGGATACCCAACTCGATTAGAGAGTGCTAGCTCGATCTTGTGAGGTGAGCTGGGAGCTATCTTATTCTATGGTTGTGTGCATGGCCCCTTTGTGGCTTGGGGGGATCAAGGAGAAAAGAGTACCCCTAGCATTGGTTGGGAGGTACCGGTGAGGTCTCGATGATTAATACGCAAGAGAAAGGAGGATCACCAAAAACTGAATATAATCAACAAGTCCATCCGTCAATTATGGTACACATGTTAAAATTTGCATTTGAAAGTAGTTAAAAATTTGTATGTGGATTTATCATTGATGGAAATTGTAATGGTTTCATGAAGTTGTATGTGTGTGAACTTATTTTTTTTTATCTGATAATGAAGTGGCCCGTGTTTAATTTAAAAACTTGTGTTTTTCCCTTCAAGATCATTGTGTCTTACTTATACTCTCTGCACTTAGGTGTTTTGCCTCTTGCTTGTTTAGCTCGTAAAACTCAATTCTATCTATGCACCTTGGTGTTTTTGTGTCTCTACGCTTGTGTGTTATTCTCTCTGAGTTTTTCTCCATGCACAACAAATTTGTCATAGTCTCTCTATGTGAATTTCTCCCTTCCCAACGAAATCCCTGGGGTATAAACTCTCTGCAATTTGCATTGTATTATCTTCTTTTCTTGGATGGAATTTACACCATCCTTGTTAGCAAAAATAGCCCAGCATTGGAGCATGCTACCTCTACGATTTTGCATTTTATTCTCTACTTTTCTTAGATGAATTTAAACCTTGCATTTTGGGTAGAACTTTTCCCATCATTTGATATCATACCCATATTTCTTTCGTTTTCCTTCTCATAAATTTGTGCTACCCACCCAAAGAATTTATGGGAATGGATCTTAGTGACTTGCACTCCTACCTCAACGATTCCATTGATTTTCCTTAGCTGCGATTTACCTCGACGTTTCATTTTTGGAGGTTCCCTTCTCTTTCCTGCGTGTGAAAGAGAGAGAGACCTGACATTTGTGGTTTTAATTTTGTTCTTACTCTGCAAAAAAAATAAATTGAATGCCTACGTGTGAGAGGGAGAGAGACCTGGTGTTTTGGGTTGTTTTAATTTTGTTCATACTCTGCAAAAACAATCGTCAATGCCCTACGTTCAACAATGGGAAGTCGAGCATTTTTATTTTTTCCATTGTTTATTTAACCTCATAAATTTTATTTTTCACCTTTACCTGCGATTGCAAGTTACCCTCTGCAACTTTATTTTTCGGCTTTTGATTGCAATTTACACTCCTTCTGAGAAGTAATCAAGACTCTGTAAAAAAAAAATTCCCTCAGCGAATTGTCAGTTTATTTTACCTCTAAGATTTGGCAAATTCTCCCTCTGCGAATTACCAATTTTCCCCAGCGAAATACCCTCCTACCTCAGGCCTTCCTTAATTTACACTCTCCCTTGTATATCATACACTTAGGCGTATAAAAATCCTATTGGAGTTATTTCACACACACCTAGGATTTATTTTTCCTAAGGTTATTCCTTGTTTATTAGTCATAATTAGTCATT
>JASDQU010357341.1:0-11802 GCA_032191745.1 Picea mariana | reverse complement strand
GCTGTACCTGTCATGGATGTAGTTCTTTCCAAGCCCTTTATTGCCTTTATTCTTTCTTTTATTTATTGTTTTTTCTTTCTTTTTGCTTCAAGGCCTAACTAGAGGACACTTCCTTGGTGTGGTGACTAGAGATGACAGTGTTACCCACGAGTATTTTTGCAGAAATGATAAGGCTGGCTCGTGATGAGATCCCCTTTCCCTTGGCCATGCAACCAAGGGTCACTGCCCTGGCGTGGTGATCAGATAATGGCAATGTCATACTGCTAGATACCTATGAACATAATGGGCCGGCTCATGATGAGACCCCCCATCCTCTTGGCTAGGTCTTGTTTTATTATTTTTCTTCGGGTCCCTTTTGTTTCTTATCGAGAGGATTTTTATTGCCTTCTCGAGGATCCTTGGGCAAGGCATCTCTAGGTTTTATTTCGTATGGATTTTATATTTTACGAGTTGCTTTTACCTCCTAGGCCTTTAGCCCCTTCTTCCCACAGGATAAAGTGTAACCCCTCAAATAGGTCATCCTAATTCCCGGACTAGGGGAATGGGATAGATGAATGGGAGATAAGATGTAGAATGAAAATATGGTGGGAGCGGACGATGGCTCTCCAAAATCCCCCCTGGTGGCTAACCAAGACCTATGGATACAAGCTTGCTAGGGCACCTCGTTTATCCCCCCAACCATGGTCAATTGGGTTAGTGTAAGATCCAAGCATTTGTCAGAAATGTAAGGAACCTGATGCATATATTTGAAAGTTATAATGATCAAACATGACACATACCATGATACCTGGACCAATTACCTCATGGAGCAAGAGTCTTCTCCGATGCAAGTCCAAGTCGATGGTGATGGATGCTGCTGTTGATGACAGGACATGTCTAATGAAGAGAAGAAGGATGGGCCCTCTAGGGCCATGCTCAGGTCAATCCTGCTCTCGGTACTCCATGTCTAGGACCTGTGGGCCTCGAGACATGATCTCCTAGTTATCCCTAGAAATCGAGGATAACATCTGGCTCCAACTCGGGGACATGTGCTCACCGTAGAGCACATGAGAACCTCAACATCTCTGGCATAAACCTGCAGACCTGCTCACACTTGAATAGGGCATCAACAACAAAGGTGGGGTGGTACTGCCACCCCGCAAATATAATATATATGTATATGAAACAAAGCAATCAATATGCATATGAGGAAACAAACTAACATGAAATGCAGATGGTATAATACACGAAAAATGCCTACCTACTTATACTTACCTGTACAGTCATGTCCCACCACCTTGGTGGGGTTTGAGGAGGCGTCCGTTAATGGGTAATGGGCACCTTCTTCCTTCCAAATTGGACAAATAGTACGAATTATCAACGGATTCCATTTCGAATTTAAAAGGTCCTAGCCATGATTGCGTACTTCCTTTCACATTAGTTGGCTCTCCTTTCTGAGTATCCCACATCCATACCAAACCTCCCTCGTATTTTTGGATCTTGTGTTTGGTTGTTCCTTGAACAACCCTGGTGTACTGTACCGAGGGAGGTGGGTGGGCTTCTAGTGTAAAAACTTCTTGTTGGGATGGATGAATTTTCACGTCCTCTTCATCCTTTTTCCTTTTTAGTATCTTCACCGTCCCAACCTTTTTGTTCTGAAACTCATCTAGGAGTTGCTGGTATTCTTCT
Source organism: Picea mariana (assembly GCA_032191745.1). Taxonomy (NCBI): domain Eukaryota; kingdom Viridiplantae; phylum Streptophyta; class Pinopsida; order Pinales; family Pinaceae; genus Picea; species Picea mariana. The sequence goes on along the minus strand of JASDQU010357341.1, from coordinate 10,134 downwards.
TTCTTGGGCCACTCAATTTGGTCAAAATCTTCCTCTGTTGCAAATGGCATATCTTTTGGAGAATATTCTTGAAGAGTTTGTATCACATCTTTCTACGCTTCATTTACGGAAGGAACACCATCTTGTACGTGATTTCCAGTTATTGGCACATTGAGTAAACGTCCAGTTGTTCCATCTTTCAGAGGTAACCGCAAAAAGGTGAGATCCATTTCAAGTGACCCACCTATCATTGCACCAAACTTCCTAGACAACAACATTCCCCACACGTCCGGGACATCAACCACTATAATATCTATGTGGACTGTCTTCTCGGGGAATTCTTTCAATTGTACTTCGATGTTTTCAACTACACCATTTGTGGGTATTGCTTTGGATTCAAATCCACACACATTTCTGTAAGGCCTATTGACCTTCAGGCCCATTTGTTGCATGACTTTCAGAGACATCATATTTGCACCAACTCCTGTATCCAACATGCAATTGTTAAGGTATTTGTTGTTCATCATAAGAGTCATGAAGAAGGGTGGATTTTCACCATATTGGATCTGAAGTGATCACTTTGCAACATAATTGGGGGGTCCATAGGCTCAGTTGTTCCTGAAAAGAAGGTATTAAAGCGTTCTTTAATAGAGGGGATCTTAATTGCTTCTTTTAAGGGAACGTTCACATGCATCTTCGACAAGGCTCCTTCAGAGTCAAAATCAAGGGTAACCTTATCAGTTTTAGATGTCTTGGGAGGAAGAACCTCAAGAGATTTTGTCCGATTAGTGGCAGGTTGTTTTGGATTCTTTCTCTGGTATACTTGGACTTCTTGCTTTTTAATCTTTTCTCGTGATTCCTGGTCCAAGTTGTTAATTATTGCCAGTCTTGCTGCTCTAGCTGCTTCCTTCAGGGCTTGCTGATGTTCTATATCAGTGATATTTATCTGAGGAAAATTCATAAAGAAGTCCAGATTGTTGACTTGTTGCTGGCTGGCGTTATAAGGATACTCATTCTCCCAATGTGCTTCACTGCATTCCAGGCACCAAGGATTTTCATCAACGACGTTTGTAGGGGCCAGAGTATTTGGAACTTCATTTTCATTCTTTGTCTTGTAGGTTTGGTTCCCTTTCTGGAATTGCCCTTTGAATGGAGGTCTAGGTGCCTGGGTCTGGGACTTTTCAAGTCTAACAATCTGGTTCATCATTTCTTCTTGATTCTTCATGATGCTATCTATGGAAGCTTGTAGCTTACTGATACTGGTGCAGAGATCTGAAGTAGGCTCGGCATTGTGTGCCACTTTCTGCTTGGTGTCTATCCTCCCCCTAGGGTTGGCAAAGGGCTCAATCTTGGATGAAAGAAGATTTCCTTCTATCTTGGTCGCCAGCTCTTGGGCTTCTTGAATGGATTGAGGGTCTTTGTCTCTAAGAATATACCCTAGCTGGCCACTGAAAGATCTAGTATAAATGTGAACAAGATAATCATCTTTTGGATGATGGTTTGGGGGAATTCGTTGGAGTAATGCTTCGAATCTGGTGTGAAATTCATGAATAGACTCATTCTCATGCTTGGCAAGGCTATTTAGTCGGGTGAGCAGCATGTTAGGGTCTTCTTTTATGCTCCACCTTCTGAGGAATATTTTCTCAAGTCTATCCATGGTTTTGATACTTCCATCAGGAAGGTCAAGATACCAACGTCTTGCAACATCATAAAGGGTAGTAGAGAATAAATTCATAACTAAGTCCTCAACATCATCACTAATGGGGTGAAGCTGAAAAAATGCCCAAAAGTTACTCATATGCTCTTCGGCACTGGTGGCATCAGTGCCGTTAAACTTAGGAAACCACTTTTCATATTTGGGTGGCATTTGCCTAGGGTAGCCAGGTATGGCTGACATGTCCAACGGATTGAACAAAGTGGATGACCATTGTCTTTGATTGTTCACTGGGTTTGTAGTACCGATCTGAGAGGTAGACATGTTTAAAGAAAGTCTCTTTCCAAAAAGGGACTTGACAACAGGTGAATTTACAGGAGGCTTCCTTCTGAAAGCTAAAGGAGGATTATTGAATCTCCTTTTGGTTTGTGGAGCCGCTAGATAGTTTTCCTGAAACTATCAAAGAATAGGGGAATAAAGTTTAGTGGAGTTGCTAGGTAAGCTTGTAAGAGAAAGGGTCTTTGAGGCAAGGCTTACCAAAATATTTGTCGTTTGAGGAAGATTGACTCAGTGTTCCCCGACAACGACGCCAAAATTTTATTGCACAGTTTGTAGCTAGGAGCAAAGGCTATAAAGTAGAAGGTCAAACTGGCGTAACATGGACCTACCCCACCCAATGTCACCACAATGGGGAGGTCATTTCTATTTAGGGAGGCTAGGCCCAAGGGAGACGTCCCTGGCAATCTGGGGTTTGAAAGGGAAAGGCTCAAAAGATTAATGCTATTTTCCTCTTTTCATAGATTACTGCCCAAAGAGATAGTCAAATAAAGAATAACCATAGAGAAGGCACCTGCTTGCGAGACAAGACAAAAATAAAACTAGTACGTGCAATAATGGTTAATACTTCATAAATCAATGACTATATAAATTGAATATATGAGCAAATACAGCAGTAAATATTGACGAAGTCAATGTTTGCAATAATAACAATGGCAATATGATATTACTTGTCAATAAATACTGGAACAATATAACATCCGATGAATATAATCACTCAAATCAAATCAATGCATTAACTATCCTTCAGTTGCTCACATACAATGGATTGTTGCGTCAAGATGAAATATCCTAAAGATGATGCCATCTTTTTAGGTTTAGTTGTTAGTTAGGGTCTCAAATTTATAAAGTTTCAAAAGTTTGTTTAGTCACTATCACTTCAACTCTAGAGTCCAAGGATCAGTGCCTAAAGGGTTAATGGAGTCAAAAAGTGATAGACGCAAGAGTTGAAGGGTAAAAGTTTTCTAAGGACTAGAGGGTAAGTTTTCAAGGTGCTGCTAAAGCAGAGCCTTAAAATGGAAATCCTAAGAGAGAGAGAGTCACTTGGTGTTGCAAAGGCAAGGCCTCATACTTTCTCCTCTTTCCCGGCAAACAACTAGCACAATAAGGAAATTTTGACCAAGACAAGAGGTTTTGATGAGGGAGACGTTGCAAAAACAAGGTCTATCAACAAACCCTAGACTGGTACGGCCCTAGTGTATTAATCCTAGGCTAAGGATGTCTCACTCTTCTTGGCTTCAAAAAGGTACGGCTAGCATGAAGAATGAAGAAAACAAGTGTAGCTAAGGCTAGGCTCTATTTTCTTATTCAATGGTTTAAGGTTTCTTTGTCAGGGGACATGAGACAAAAACCTACTTGTGTGGTTGTCCCCTAGGGTTTTGATTCAGCAATATATAATTAAAATGCAAGAGATTTAAACTACAACCATTCAAAGAGAAGTTTTGCAGAAAAAACACTTACAATTCATGAAGAAATATCCAAGCAAACCCTAGTTGTAACACCTTCCTTTCAAAGAAACACCATAAATGCCAAGAAAACTCCTCCTTCAAAAGTTGTGCCTCACTATTTCAGCCCAAAACCCTATTAGGACGCTAAAAATCAGATCTCACAAGAGAGTGAGTTTTGTTATGTTCAAAATGAGGGAAAACATCCTCAATTTATATCATCCAATGACCTTTAATTTAAAAATTAGGTCATTAAAACAGTCGACAAGGCTGACTACTAAAATCATATTGTTTTTACATTTAATTGCTAAATAAAATCCTAAATGAGAAATAAGTAGGACGTCTAGCCCCTCTAAGGGAGACGTTGGCCCTTTTTAGGGCAAATCTCAGCACTAGAAGGCAAACGTTGGCCCTCTCTGGGCCTCCAAACTCTGCCACACGTGCCAAATTGCTCTGTTAAGGTACCACTCACTGAAGGTGATGTCATGGCTTCTAGATGATGTCTTGGGGCATCAGAAAGCACATGTTCCACCTGTAGTGGGTCAATCCCCCTAGGCCAGGCTCAGCCAAAGTGTCCTAGATGAAAACGTCCTCCTTCTTCTCTCGTGCAAAGGCTCGATCAATCATTGTCCTGTCTCTACCCCTGATGAGGTCCCAACAACCATCTGATGTGCTCTTCAGCCCCATGGAGGTCCGAACTGATCATCTCCCCATGTGTACTGGTCCACCTCGTACCTGTCCGTCGAGTATGGTCCTGCACATGAAAAACTTCGCCCTCCATGGGCTCATTAGTCCTCGGGATCATAGCAATGTCAATCATGTTTCATCATTAATTTTATCAAATGCAAGCATAAGACCCCTAACATATCATCTAATAGCTCAAAGATATTACACTGACCTACTATACAAAGCCGAAGAAAAGAACAAAGTGCCCTGTTGGGCCAACATCCATAAGAAAAGGAAAGTTCTCAAAGGATATCATCCAAGCCATGTAATACGAGGTGGTGTGGTCTAAGGATGTCCAGACACAGTGAAAACCAGGGGTGGGTATTATCCGTGGGTGTCTTTGTAGGAGGCGAGCTGTACCTATCATGGATGTAGTTCTTTCCAATCCCTTTATTGCCTTTATTCTTTCTTTTATTTATTGCTTTTTCTTTCTTTTTGCTTCAAGGCCTAACTAGAGGACACTGCCTTGGTGTGGTGACCAGAGCTGACAATGTTACCCACGAGTATTTTCGCAGAAATGATAAGGTTGGCTCGTGATAAGACCCCCTTTCCCTTGACCATGCAACCAAGGGTCACTGCCCTGGCATGGTGACCAGATAATGGCAATGTCATACTGCTAGATACCTATGAACATAATGGGTTGACTCGTGATGAGACCCCCCATCCTCTTGGCTAGGTCTTGTTTTATTGTTTTTCTTCGGGTCCCTTTTGTTTCTTATCGAGAGGCTTTTTATTGCCTTCTCGGGGATCCCTGTGCAAGGCATCTATAGGTTTTATTTCGTATGGATTTTATCTTTTACCAGCTGCTTTTACCTCATGGGCCTTTAGCCCCTTCATCCCACAGGATAAAGTGTAACCCCTCAAATAGGTCATCCTAATGCCCGGACTAGGGGAATGGGATAGATGAATGGAAAATAAGATGTAAAATGATAATATGGTGGGAGCGGACGATGGCTCTTCAAAATCCCCCCTGGTGGCTAACCAAGACCTATGGATACAAGATTTCTAGGGCGCCCTGTTTATCCCCCCAACCATGGTCAAGTGGGTTAGTGTAAGATCCAAGCATTTGTCAGAAATGTAAGGAACTTGATGCATATATTTGAAAGTTATAATGATCAAACATGACACATACCATGATACCTAGACCAATTACCTCATGAAGCAAGAGTCTTCTCCGATGCAAGTCCAAGCCGATGGTGATGGATGCTGCTGCTGCTAATAGGACAGGTCTGATGAAGAGAAGGATGGGCCCTCTAGGGCCATGCTCAGGTCAATCCTGCTCTTAGTACTCCATGTCTAGGACCTGTGGGCCTCGAGACATGATCTCCTAGTTATCCCTAGAAATCTGGGATAACAAGACAATAGGCCAACCACAACAGTGAGAAGCAGGCTGATTGAAAATTTCTTTCCAAACGTCATTTACGGGAGGTTCGGGTTGCATTGACAAATGTGGGGGAACATGAATACCAAGAAAATTCTAAGGAGGTTGAAGTGGAGGTCTCTCAGGTCGGGGATGAAATATACCATGGCCAACCAAATTGAAAAACCTAGCTTGAAATAGTTGGTTTAACTCTTGTGGATCAACATCGAAGTGAATAGGAAACCAAGGCCTTCTATGGCCTCGCTGCTAGTTACCTCTGCCTCTGTTATTCCGACCATTATTACCCCTGCTAAAAAAACTCATCCTATAGCAATATTTAATCAGTCATGAATTTCTTAATAACCCATACATGAAAATCCACTTAAATAAATCAAGAGTTGTATCTATTATTTACTACAAGACACATGCAATCCATCCATAAAACTTCCATTTATTAATTTCCATACGAACAAGGAATTGATAGGGTCATTGGGAGTATGGGGGGATTATATTTTGCGTAAAATGGTATCATGGATGGGGAAAGATTCATGTATACTGTTCAAAAAATCAATAAAAACAATCAACTATGTATCTAACCATCTCCCATAATACCAATCATCAATTAACTTCCACATCATTTCTTCTTCATTTCCATACAGACCTTTCTTAAAAATGAGTACCACAGAACATGGAGCGAAAAAAAAAAATGTAATTGGGATAATGAGGGGAGTGCATTTTGCGTAAAATGGTATAATGGAAGGGACTCCCATGGATATTGTTCTAATATATCAAATAATGTCATCTTCAATGTCAATTAAAATTCAAAACCCTTCACTGTTTCAAATTGAAATTCAACACTTTGTTTCCAAAAATCCAAAACTGGGGTTTCACTTCAAGACTGCTCATTTGCATTTAGAAATTGCATTGCATAGTAATAATTTCATAATTTATTGCCCAATAAACATTCAACAATAATAACAAAGCTTGCGCACAATAGAGTCGAAGAGACACAACATCACAATAATCACCATAATCACAACCAACAATCGAGGAATGGACAGACTGTGGTCCATGATATTAACACCAGTACATTTTAAATCACTACAGGGTTCCATGAAGTGGACACAAAAGGGATCCCTGTGTATAACACTATTTCAACTTAAACTTTAGATAACCATGCTTCCAAATTTCCCCTTCATTCTGGTTTGCAAGACTCATCCAATGAACATATAATTCATACATAGAGGTACTCTTTGCATGTGGAATCAAACACACAACAAGTCATATCCTTTAAACAAAATTTTTGCAATGCTTCCATCACCCCATTTCCTCGTGACAAACTATATTACAAAAACAAATGAGTGGGATTAACATTCTTCCTAACTTCGCACAGAATAATAAACAAAACCCATGACCAAAAGAGCACGAACATGGAATTTCTTAAATTATGGGTTGGCCACCTCCACACTATTTTCCAAATACAGTGTTTGATATACAATTATCAACAATGATGCAATATAGGATGACGAGCTGATCAATAGTTTGAGGGTTTTTCCACAGGGATATCTTTAACAACTTAGTACCACCATAAATTTCCACATTCGCATTTATAGAGCTGATAAAATGGTTCGGGCATGATAGCCATGAAATCCACACAATTAAAATACAAACAGAGTCTTCAAAAAAACACCCACAGGTCGTGAGCAATGATAATGTTTTTATCAGACAGAGAGGAATCACAAAAGAAAACCCGAGGTAAGGTAGGTGATCCAGATTTTATGAGAAAAAAAAAATGACTACATATTATTAACAAGTGCTTAACAAAAAATAACAGAGATACAGTAAAATTGGTTTTCTATTCAATAAGGAAATAACCTGAAACTGTAAAATGCAACGGAAACAAGCTTGCTAGCATGGTGGTGACTTATCTCTGAGAAGAGATGTGACGATTGTGATCATTCGCAAGAAGATTATTACAATGAGGCTCTAAAGGCATTTTTACAATAAACAGGAATGCCAAAAACCTAACCCTAGGAGATGAAGCACCAAAAGTCATGTGGGCCCCGTTTGGGTAAGTTAGTACATCAACTTCTTGGGGTCGCAACTTTTGCATACGATCTTCGTTTTAGGCGTATGATAGCCCGTTGGAAAGGTATTGTAGAGGATATTTATTTTGGGGGCTCAATTATTCCTTCAAATATCATTGAGAAACTCGACCCCGAAAATTCTTCATTTAGGCCCTCAAAATGGCCCCGAAAGTTAAAACTGCTAAAAATAGTAAATTGCCAAAATTGCCAGAAAACTGTTTTGAGCCAGTTGAAAAAGGTGGGTGGCCACCGATATCCACCTACATCAATCCTCCCTCCTTAGGAAGCATTGGTCTCCATTTCATTGAGTTCCCCCATCAGATGAGAAAATTTCTGCTGAATTTGGCCCCGGGTGAGCCACTTGCCTTGGTGCAGGAGTTGCGCTGCTTTGACGACTCGATAAAGCTGGATCCTTTGTTGTTGCGTTCCCTTGATCTGTGTTTCCACAATTTGATCACTGGATGCCTGTTGTATGCATTCAGGGTTGAGCTTTGTTGGTGTCATCTATTCTGCTACGCCTGAGGTGTCCAATAATGGTGGGAAATAAGGGCAAAGGAGATATACATCGAACACTGGGTGCAGGCCAAGGAAAGGATGAATGTTGAGCTCAAAAGAATTATCCCCTATGGCCTTGGTGATGGTTTACGACCCATAACAGAGTGGACGAATCTTCCGATGGGGTCCTGTAAGGAATTCTTTCTGCAAGTGCAACCAAACTTTGTCGCCCACCTGAAACTTCTGTGGAACCTGATGTTGATCATGGCGCTGCTTGTACTTGTCATTGAACTTCTATAGGATATCCTAAACCTGTTGGCGGATGTGTTGGATCTACTCAATGAACCAGGTGGCTTTGTCAGCTTCAGTTGGATCAAGAGATGAGTCGGTCGAGGTGACCGCAAGGGGAAGTGCAACATCTATGGGACCCAATGATTCGAATCCCAACCCCACCTGAAAGGGGTTGTGGTCGGTTGAGATATACAGGGCTCGTTTGTAACTATGTTGGACATAGGGAAGGATCTCACCCCATGTGCGAGGGTTCTTTGAATTATAAATGTGAAGGATATGCACAATCATTCGATTTACGACCTCAGTTTGGCCATCTATCTGGGGGTGGAAGGCTGTGAATTTGGTGAGCTTGGTGTCCAGCAATGACCAGAGGCTCGACCAAAATGTGCTGAGAAATCGACTGTCCCGATCTGAGACAATGGTTTGTGGGATTCCAAAATGTACCCAGACTCATTCAAAGAAGAGCTTGGCAGTGGCCTCTGCTGTGATGTTCTTCTTGCAGGCAACCATAATCGCCATCTTATAAAAATGATCAAAAACCACAAAAACACAGTCATTTCCTTGCTTGGTGAACGTGAGGCCCGACATGTAGTCCATTGATATGGATTCCCATGGCCTATCAGGAGTAGGAAGAGGGGTGTACATGCCCTGTTTTTTAGTGGTCGGTTTGGCAATAACACAGGCAGTGTAGGACCTTATATACTTGCTGACCTCCTATCGAAGTTTCAGCCAGTAGAAATGTTTCTGTAGCATCGCCACTATCTTTTTGATGCTGAAGTGTCCTACCACCCAACTGTAGTGGGATTCCCATATCAACTTCGCTCGCTCGCTTGATGGAACACATATATGGCCCAGACAACACAACAACCTATCCTAAAGATGGAAATTATCGACAACTGTGTTTGCACCCAACATTTGGTAGGTGGTGGTGAAGTCCGGGTCTATCTCATAAAGTTGGGGCCATCCAGAGGTCTCATGGCTATAGGAGTTTAGGACTGTGGTTAGTGCCGCGACTAGTGGTCTGATGAGGCAATCAATGACACGATTGGTGTTTCCTGTTTTATACTTGATGTTGAGGTGTAATTGTTGCAAGTATGTGGACCACTTTTGATGGTGATCATTCTACATTTTTCCTTGCGTCTACATGAACTGCAGTGGCTTATGATCAATGTGGATGATTGTCTCCTTCCCAAGAATGTAATGTCTCCACTGGATAAATGCTTGCACAATGGAGTACATTTATTTGTTGTAAGTAGGGTTATTACAGACAACATCTGATAGTGTATCACTATGATAGGCCACGGGGTCGTCCTGCTGAGTGAGAACGGTGCCCACCACATAGTTTGAAGCATCTGTCTCGATCTCAAAGGGATGATGCAGGTCTAGTAGTGAAAGTATTGGGGTTGAGCACAAGCATTGCTTCAAATCATCGAACACTTGTTGTTGGGAACGACTCCATGAAAATTTCACCTTACCACCACCCCTGGTTATTTGGCTGAGTGTTATAACCCTAATTTGCACCATACATGCTTACCTGGCATCAAGCCCTTTCAAATCCCTTCTTTGCCAAAGCACTACTGAACAAATCTTTAAAAAACCTCTCTTATAAGGTCCCACGTGCCCTACTCCATTACTACACGCGTGTACACACTAGCTGACCTCAAACAACCCGCGTGGACCGACAAAAGCATGAAAAAAGGAAAGTTGTCGACAGAACACATAGCTTTGGGTGAGTTAACTGAAACTCCCGGCCATGCATGG
>JASDQU010357336.1:0-12624 GCA_032191745.1 Picea mariana | reverse complement strand
ATTAAAAAGAAATTGCAATGAAAATTTTTATTTATTTTTTTAGCAAATGGAGATTGCAAATTTAAAATTGTAAAAGAACAATTGATTAGGCGTCTTTCTTTCATCACCAATAACTTCAATCCTATTGATGAGATTTCTTTGGTGAGGAGTGTTTTCAGGATGGATTGTCGGCGTTTCAGATCCATATCATGATCCATCATCACGACAAGAAGCCTGAGTTTTAATTGGAGAGAATAGTTTCTTATAGATACTAACATCTTAACATCCTACTTTCTGATCCCCGAGATTGCACGAAGCGCGAAGAAGAGCATACTTATTCAATGCTAAAACAAAAATGAGATCGCATGAAGCGCAGAGGAGAGCATACTTATTCAATGCTAAAACAAAAACTGAAAATAAAATTGCTTTATTCCTTTTTCCTACCTACTCTACTGTAATTGAACGTTAGAAATTATTTACGTGTAGTCAAATATCCAATGTAACCATACACACAATAGTAATAAGAATATATTCACTGTCAATTTTGTAAAATGAAATCTAGAACATACAAAAATAAGAAAATTTAGTTGTTGTAATTGTGGATTAACTAAATAAAAACAAAAGAATTAATACGGAACCATACTTCAATAGGATTTTCATAGACTTGAGTTATATTTTGATTTAGATCACTCGAAATCTCTTCGTTGTCCTCCTTGATCTCATGTTCAAATAGTTGTTCCCCATCCGATGTATAGGATTCTTTGAATCCATCCAATGTATAGGATTCTTCGAATGCTAATTCTTCTTTTGATTTTGGAGGAGTAGTTAAGATTTTGACTGCGGTTAAAATATGTTCTTCTTGGGAAGAAGAGATCCTAGTTGTTGCTAGGATTTGAGTGAGTTGTTACAAACTAAAAGAAACTAATTCATAATGAAAGAAATAAAATTTACATAAAATAAAGTACTCTTGTAGTAAAATAAGCACACTGGCAGGAAAGTAATTTGCAGTCAAAATGGATGCGCAGGTTCAAAGGCAACCTACCTACCTAAGCTCTAATCCCTTTAACACCTCCCCGACAATGGTGCCAAAATGTCGTGCGATTTATATTCTAATGAATTCAACATAAATTATCAACCCACGGAGTTCGTAATATTACGAGGTGTAATCATAATATATGCAGGGTGAAAGTAAGCTAATGTAATATAATGGTTGAAAAAGAAACACACGACTAAAATTGAATTTCATAAAATAAACGAAAGAATGAAATGGCATAAATTAAACCTAATTGAGAAAGCATGAAATTGAATGGCATGACATAAACGAAAGCATGAAATTGCATAAATTAAACATGATTGAGAAGCATGAAATTAAACAAAGGAAAAATCATCTATAACATAAATAACAAATTACAAACATATGTGAGCTCACATAAAATCTATATTAACAACTCAAAATAACAAATATATTATGGAGAAATCAAAGTATTTACTCTAAAACATCAACTCTATTACAAAATGATGAAATCCATGACTAACTCATTATCTCAAGAGTAAAGACTAACTACGTTCTTCTTTTTCCTTTCTTTCTATCTTCCTCTCCTCCTCTCAAATGAAGAGAGAGCCTTATCATTTATACACGAGTGCTTTGAAAATAGGATAAGCAACTCACAATTACATATCCACTTTTCTCTCAACCAATTTTCTATAATTACAAAATACTTATCCCTTCAAATCCTCTCCACTTTTCTCTCAACCAATTTTCTATAATTACAAAATATGTATCCCTTCAAATCCTCTCCACTTTTCTCTCAACCAATTTTCTATAATTACAAAATACTTATCCCTTCAAATCCTCTTCGCTTTTCTCTCAACCGATTTTCTATAATTAAAAAATGCTTATCCCACTTTTCTCTCACAAATCCTCTCATGATATTCCTCCTTGAAATTAGCTTGAATTATCTCCTTCAAAATTTGAAAAGGAGAAAAAATTCAGGAAGATTTTGAATACTCCTTGGTTGAAAGCTTCAAATATCCCTACATTACAAAGCTCACACAAATCTTTGAAATATATATGAAAATTTTATTGATTTCTAATATTTAATCATAAATTCTCTTTTAATACTAAAATGAATAAAGTGGAAAATAATAAGGTGAAACCCAAAATTCATGAAAAGAGTATAATGAATGGTTAAATGAAGTGATAGAATGTGAGAAATGGTGAAAGGAAAAGAGGATGAAAATGCGACAATTCTGAGACTCAGCATTCCCCCCAACTGAACATGTTGCATGTCCTTATGCAACCTTGCATAAAAAGTTTTCTTTTCAATTTTGGCTTTGCATGATTATATTTTTTAACAATAAAGATGATGAAAATCCCCTCCCCCACAAACTTATCTTGTTACATGTCCTCATGCAACCTTGAAAGGTTATTTTTTGGGACTTTTGGCTTCTTTCCATGATTTGAAATGCATGAGTGGAAATTTTTTTCTTATGGTTGGTTCTTGTGTGACAAACATGAATATAACAAATGTTGTTTCTTGTGTTAACAACACTACTTGTGTTTTTGCTGCAATACACAAGATTTGAAAGCATACATGCATTGGAAATGATCAACCATCAATGTACATTAGAAAGCCTTTTCTTCATGTTATGAATCATGGCAAAATAGAGTAATATCTGGAATCAAGGTGCAACAAAGTGTAGTTTGGAAGAGACATGTTGATCAATGGTAAGTGAGATGACATGTGGAAAATGGAATCAAATGGTAATGAATATCTCCCGTCCCCCCACCCCACCCCCCCCTCCCCCAACTAAAGATGTGTTATATGTACGAAAAGGAGAAAGGCAATGGAACATGGTGAGAGAATTTTCCAATGCATTCATTCTAGCATGTAAGGAATTGTATGATTAAAGTTTAGAAAACAACATACCTCCACTTACCCAAAAAGTAGATGAACTATGCAATAGGAATGTAGTTGTTGCTTGATCATGAAAAATGTGACTACTACTCATGGAATGTGAAGTGAAGGAATCTGAACTGTTGATTGGTTGTATGAATCAAAATATGAAGTCTGAAAGTGGAACTGTGGTGCTTTCATATGGCTGGAAAAGTACTGCTGCAACTGTGGATGGAGTCATGAAAAATATATAGTCTTCACCTACTACAAAACCCAATGGTACAACTCTAATCATGCGAAAAAATGTGTCGATGTCGAGAATGAAACCAAATCATTGGATTGTCGGTCATTGATGGATGTCGTTAACCAATGCGAGGAAATCTCACCATCGATGTCAATGAGTGCCAAGGTACCTAAGCACATCTTGCAAAGTGTGAATAGATGAGCTAATGTTGAGCCACTTGCAAGATCTAACGATCAAGGGACATTGATGTATTCCCATGATTGTCAACGAGAGAACTTTCCATTAAGGAATTCAAGCCTCAAGGTACTCATAAGGACTCTACTATCTATCACAAATAAGCTGTTGAGGTCGATGGGGCAAGACTTGTTGAAAGGTGGGCTTTAAGGAATCCCACATCAGTCAACGTGAATTGTAAAAAATGATTGGTAGGACTATAGATGAAAAGATCTCGGTAGCAATAGTGTTTATGAAAAAGAAAGCAGGATAATGTAGTCATCGAAAGAGAACTTAATGGCTTTATTTGCAAGACAGAGATATGAACTAAATATAGGGAAAACTGTATGCGGCTCAAAAAGGTAGGCATGTGTGAAGTCGTGATGGATAATGCAATGAAAGGTGGACTTCAATACATGCAGGAAGAATAAGCTTGGAAGGAGAAGGGTAAGTCATCATGTCATGGCGTAATTGGTTTTCTAAAAAATGGTTGTGTAGCGGGAAATGTAATGAGATGTGTGGTGAACAATTAAGCTCCTTCAAGATTTTAAAGAGGCATGTCTTCTAAAAATATTGGTGAACCTTGAAAATCACTTCTACATGAGAGTTGATCATCTTCAAACATGTAAAAGATTAGCACTGATCGTGCAATAAATATTGTGAGATCATCGAAGAATATAAAAGGCATGAATGAGTACAAATGCAAGTAAATCAAATTTCAAAAATAAAGTGTGTTTTTACCTCTAGCCTTGGCATGCTAGTTTTGTTGTCAATTGTTGTTTGAAGTGACTCAAGAAACCAAGTTAACTTAAATGTAAAAACATTATTTTAATATTTTTCTTAGGATTTAGGAAATGTCCATTAGCAAATTTTATATTTTTATTGTTGTTTTGAGTTTTTTTATAAGTGTGATTATTCCTAAATAAACTAGAAAAATAAAAAAAAATTAAGTAAACTAGAAAGGTTTTGTTTTTAACTTTTTTTTTTATTTATTTTTAAATTGTTATATTTTATATTTTTTTAATTTTTTCTGTATTCCACACCACTACTCAAAAGAAAAAGAACAATGTGTGTGCAACCATAAATGTCTCTCTATATAGGCTTGATTTTGAAGTGCAAACCAGTGAGACAGAACACAAATCACTTGAGATACTGAACAATATAATGGAAAATCCAAAGCCTTCAAGATCCTTAATACTTTGCGCATCAACGAGAGACCCTAGTTTCGTAGTTGTAAATGAAATGTGCCTGATCCCTATAATTGTTTCTAGCTTCTGGCGTTCTCCTATGGACTCCATGACAAAACTATGCATCAGTTTCTCTTGTCGGTTTTGCAATCTCTCATTCTATTAAGTGAGAAGTCTCACTACAAAGCTCATGGTGAGAGGGTCACACAAATAGTCAAATCTTCAAGAATGTTACGAAGCTGCGAGGATTTTGCTTAATTGATCCGATCATTTTAAATTTTGAGCCAACAGTGGCATGTGAGCCCAAATGCATCCCGATGTCCAAAAATTTTATAACAATAGCAAGACACTCATCCATGAAACTGACTTCTTGAAAAACCCACACATTATTAGAAATAGGATCAGCAAGCAATAACCAATACGACGGTTATTGTGAACATTGTGAACAAATGATGATGTTGGAAAAAAAATGACCATAATTTAAATGTCATATTTCCAGCAAATGGTTCTAATTCTTGACCATCTGTATTATCCTGCACAAACTCATTTCCACTTAATGTATACGCCCTACCTGTTATTTTGTAAAAATATATTTCACACAGCTTGATCCATCTGATTTGGCAAACCTCTCCAATATACTTTGCTTCCCATGTTTTATCGTTCCACAATCCCAGAACCGATTCACCTATTTCGGACATCATCTTTGCACAACCCTCAAGTTGGCCAGTTTCGTTGTTGAAGAATATAAGAATGACATGATTACATTTAAAAGAATTTTTCAGTTCGTCTTTGATATTTCGGTTAGTTCTCCACAATCCTGATTTTGCAGCATATCGTAGAGTATCTGGGGACTCGATCTTCATCACAAAATATCTGCATATACCAATCAATTGGGCAATCTATCCAGGAACATTTAGAACAGATCTATTCTGAATAATCTATTAATTGTCGACGGTACTTGGCATAGCAGGGTCGAGTTGTGGAACCTGTGGATTGCCATTAGCAAAGGAATATTGCCCCGACGGACATGTTATACCTGGTAGCAGAGCATTAGTTAAAGGACATGGTGGTAGAAAAGGGGATGGGGCTGGTGGATGTTGTTGTGTCGTAAACTTTGTAGCCATGTAAATTTAATTTCCATGTAAACCGGGTGTATCATAGATGTTCAGGACTGTGTAAAGACATTTTCTCCTGCAATTCTCAGTGCTACAGTTTGAGTATATTTATTGACCAAATTGAGAGAATACGCGTCGTTTTGAAATGTTATGTTTGTAGAAACCAAATAATCACTCATTAGAAATCCATGAAATAGGTCTAGATCGATCCGAAGGATTCGACCCCAAAAAGGAGAGAACAAACACTTTTCAGATGGCTATGAGTAAGATATGGTGAATGATGGCTCTGCATTGTGGTTTGGATTCCTTATGGATCACCGATGATGGATAGTCCAACCGATGTGTGCAGCTAGAGAGAGTGTGTGAAGCCGGCGGAGTACGTGATATCAATATTGACGCCTTTGTGAATTCGGTGAGGAAGGGATCTATGTCAGAACAACACATTCATCTACTCCACCTACAATTTCTTCATCTAGACCTTTATCCCTTTAATCAAGTACTCGACCACCAGCTAATGAACAAGTTATCCCCCTGTAGATTATGTTGTGATGATTTTTGTTTCAAACAAGATCTCATTCCTTGAACCGAACCGCGATTTCAAGTTATTTTTCTTGTTCTTGGAGTTGCAACAAATACACCTAACTATCTTATTCTTAGTCCGACGAGACAAAAAAAAAATGGTTGTATTTGATCCTTGTAGTTTTCTCTGATGACACTTGGCAAACTAAATTTGTAAGATGGGTCGTGCTGTGATGGGTTGGCATAATCAATTAAAACCCACTACCTCTCTAACAAACCGGATCATAAACTCTCGACCGATAGTGCAGCAGGTGTCCACCGATTGGCAACAACCTATCACAATCATAACTCTGGCGATGAATGGCGGTGGATGATATCAGTTATCTCCATTGCACGGGAAAGTGGTTTATGAATTTGAACGCACAGATTTTTTTTGGAGCATATCCCAGATAGAATCTCGTGCTGCCAGCACCATGCAATGCAAAAGACAATAAACTAGCACAGCCGTGAGTACTCACGGCTGGTGAACGCCGAAAGGCTTACGGCTGGCTTTTTCATCGAAGGAATGACGGCTGGCTTAACCGAACGGAATGCCAAAAGTTGCAACCCTAGATAGATAGAATACTAACCGAACAGACGGTAGCATTTCACATCCACGCCCACACAAATCAAACGGTAGCAGTTAACATCCACGGGGCCATACGCATCTGTCCAGCTTCTTAATCGGGCCATACGCATCCGTCCAGCTTCTTAATTAGTGTTATTATTTTTTAATCACTGAACGTGGCAATTTGGTGATGAGCAAGTAATTTTTTAATCTTATTTAGTAAATGTGAAAAAGTAATCACATAAACGTACGCCTTTATAAATGAGCGGAAGTTAATTTATCAAAATCTCATCCATTGATTAGAGAGGATGACGAAGAATATGCCARCRTCTTCAATTGCCAACCCTAAGATTGAAATTTATGATTAAAAGGTGATTAATTGTGCCCATTGTCAATAGGTATACGCCTTTCGGCGTAATAAACTATTTAATGTGGCCTAATTTTTTTTAATTGGCCGCTATTAGATTTAATGTTTTCAATCATAGAGGTGGCATCATCGATTCTGGTGCGCTTATATCGAAGATGGGTCACTCTACAATGTGGAATTCTCGACCGATAATGCAGCAGGTGTCCACCGATTGGCAACAACCTATCACAATCATAACTCTGGCGATGAATGGCGGTGGATGATATCAGTTATCTCCATTGCACGGGAAAGTGGTTTATGAATTTGAAYGCACAGATTTTTTTTGGGAGCATATCCCAGATAGAATCTCGTGCTGCCASCACCATGCAATGCAAAAGACAATAAACTAGCACAGCCGTGAGTACTCACGGCTGGTGAACGCCGAAAGGCTTACGGCTGGCTTKTTCATCGAAGGAATGACGGCTGGCTTAACCGAACRGAATGCCAAAAGTTGCAACCCTAGATAGATASAATACKAACCGAACARACGGTAGCATTTCACATCCACGCCCACACAAATSAAACRGTAGCAGTTAACATCCAYGGGGCCATACGCATCTGTCCAGCTTCTTAATCGGGCCATACGCATCCGTCCAGCTTCTTAATYAGTGTTATTATTTTTTAATCACTGAACGTGGCAATTTGGTGATGAGCAAGTAATTTTTTAATCTTATTTAGTAAATGTGAAAAAGTAATCACATAAACGTACGCCTTTATAAATGAGCGGAAGTTAATTTATCAAAATCTCATCCATTGATTAGAGAGGATGACGAAGAATATGCCAGCGTCTTCAATTGCCAACCCTAAGATTGAAATTTATGATTAAAAGGTGATTAATTGTGCCCATTGTCAATAGGTATACGCCTTTCGGCGTAATAAACTATTTAATGTGGCCTAATTTTTTTTAATCGGCCGCTATTAGATTCAATGTTTTCAATCATAGAGATGGCATCATCGATTCTAGTGCGCTTATATCGAAGATGGGTCACTGTACAATGTGGAATTCTCAACCGATAATGCAGCAGGTGTCCACCGATTGGCAACAACCTATCACAATCATAACTCTGGCGATGAATGGCGGTGGATGATATCAGTTATCTCCATTGCACAGGAAAGTGGTTTATGAATTTGAATGCACAAATTTTTTTTTGGAGCATATCCCAGATAGAATCTTGTGCTGCCACCACCATGCAATGCAAAAGACAATAAACTAGCACAGCGGTGAGTACTCACGGCTGGTGAACGCCGAAAGGCTTAAGGCTGGCTTGTTCATCGAAGGAATGACGGCTGGCTTAACCGAACGGAATGCCAAAAGTTGCAACCCTAGATAGATACAATACGAACCGAACAGACGRTAGYATTTCACATCCACGCCCACACAAMTGAAAYSGTAGCAGTTAACATCCACGGGGCCATACGCATCTVTCSAGCTTCTTAATCGGGCCATAYGCATCCGWCCARCTTCTTAATCRGTGTTATTATTTTTTAATCACTGAACGTGGCAATTTGGTGATGAGCAAGTAATTTTTTAATCTTATTTAGTAAATGTGAAAAAGTAATCACATAAACGTACGCCTTTATAAATGAGCGGAAGTTAATTTATCAAAATCTCATCCATTGATTAGAGAGGATGACGAAGAATATGCCAACATCTTCAATTGCCAACCCTAAGATTGAAATTTATGATTAAAAGGTGATTAATTGTGCCCATTGTCAATAGGTATACGCCTTTCGGCGTAATAAACTATTTAATGTGACCTAATTTTTTTTAATCGGCCGCTATTAGATTCGATGTTTTCAATCATAGAGGTGGCATCATTGATTTTGGTGCGCTTATATCGAAGATGGGTCACTCTACAATGTGGAATTCTCACCCTAAGAGCTATGGGCCTGGCTTGTGCACGTGTCAGGTGTGCGGGAACTCACATGGCCTGATCAGGAAATATGGCCTTAATTGTTGTCGACAGTGCCTTAAACGGTGGAAAATTTAGGAGAAAATGGTGCAAGTTCTAAGAGTAAGTTGTTCGTGGATGCAATTTAGGGATCTTTAACTGGAATGAGATACAGACTAATCAACAACTTCATATTTTAATGATTTTTATTGTTTTGGCAGGTTTTAACATGGGCAGTGAAACTTCAATCAAGAGCTCTGGAGACCATTCAGAATTCCAAAGAATTCAACAATAGTGCAGGGGTGTTGGTGAAATTTTATTTGTGGGTTTTCGTGTTTTTTTTTTTTAATATTTGTTGGTTTAAATTGCTTTTTGCAGGTAAATCAAAGGGTGAATACCCTTTGTTTTTTTTTTCTTCAATTTATTCCTTAATCCACAAAGCTAATTTTCTTTATTATTACTATTATTTATTTTTTTATTTTTTTAACTATTCCTAATAAAACTAGAAGATTTATTAAAAACAATTTGAAATGAAATTTTTTATTTTATTTTATTTATTTTTTTAGCAAATGGAGATTGCAAATTTAAAATTGTAGACGAACAATTGATTAGGTGTTTTTATTTCATCACCAACAACTTAAATCCTATTGTTGAGATTTTTGTGGTGAGGAGTGTTTTCAGGCATGTTCGGAGAGACCACGGTATTTTCAATGGATTGTTGACATTTTAGATCCATATTATGATCCATCATCGGGACAAGAATCATGGATTTTAATTGGAGAGAAGAGTTGGTTATAAATACTAATACTAAATATTTCTAAACATCCTACTTTCTGATCCTCAAGATTGCACGAAGCACGCAGGAGAGCATACTTATTCAATGCTAAAACAAACACTGAAAATAACAGTGTTTTGTTCATTTTTCCTACCTACTCTACTCTACTCTAATTGAACGTTAGAAATTATTTACGTGTAGTATAATATCCAATGTAACCATACACGCAACAATAATAAGAATATTTTCACTGTCAATTTTGTGAAATGAAATCTAGAACATACAAAAATAAAAAAATTTTAGTTGTTGTAGTTGTGGATTAACTAAATAGAAACAAAAACTTTGATCTAACCTAATACTTTCTTGGAACCATACTTCGATAGAAATTTCATAGACTTGAGTTATATTTTGATTTAGATCACTCGAAATCTATTCGTTGTCTTCCTCGATCTCCTGTTCAAATAGTTGTTCCCCATCAGATGTATAGGATTCTGTGAATGTTGATTCTTCTTTTGCATTTGGAGGAGTAGTTAAGCTTTTGATTGCGGTCAAAATATTCTCTTCTTGGGAAGAAGAGATCCTATTTATTGCTAGGATTTGAGTGAGTTGTTCCAAACTTACGCTCATCCTAAAATAATCTTGCTGGTATTCAAATCAGATACTACAAATGAAAAATTGGTACAAAGAAGTACGAGACATTATGAAACAATACTAGTACAAAAGTAGTGCAAAATCATAGATAAACATGTACAAAATCAAAAGAAAAATTGTATGAAAGCATAAAATAATTCATAATGAAAGAAATAAAATTTGCATAAAAGAAATAAAAGAAAGCAATCTTGCAGTAAACTAAGCACACTGGCAAGAAAAATAAATTGTGGGAAAGTAAACACATTGTGCAGGAAAGAAAGCACGCTTGCAGGAAAGTAAAAAAACTGAGGAAAGTAAACAAACTAAGAAAAGTAAGTAAACTTGAAGAAAAAGTAAACACTCTTGCGGAAAGGGAACAACAAGGCTTTGGAGCGACCCATTAAAATAGATGCGCAGGTTCTTACCTCTCATCTTAAAGTTTCTCCTCCTCCTTGTTGTGTTATTAAATGAAACCTACCTACCTAACCTCTAATCCCTTTAACACCTCCCCGACAACGATGCCAAAATGTCAAGCAATTTATATGGTAATGAATTCGACATAAATTATCAACTGAGGGAGTTCGTAATCTTACGAGGTGCAAGCATAATCTATGCAGGGTGAAAGTAAGCTAACCTAATCTAATGGTTGAAAAAGAAACACACTACTGAAATTGAATTGCATGAAATAAATGAAAGCATGAAATGGCATAAATTAAACCTAATTGACAAAGCATGAAATTGACTTGCATTACATAAACGAAAGCATGAAATTGCATAAATTAAACCTAGTTCATAAATGATGGAATTAAACAAAGAAAAAATCATCTATAACATAAATAACAAATGACAAATGACAAACATATGTGAGCTCACATAAAATCTATATTAACAACTCAAAATAACAAATCTATTATGGAGAAATCAAAGTTTTTACTCTAAAACATGAACTCTATTACAAAATGATGAAATACATGACTAAATCATTATCTCAAGAGTAAAGTCTAACTACGTTCTTCTTTTTCCTTTATTTCTCTCTTCCTCTCCTCCTCTCAAATGAGGAGAGAGCCCTCTTATTTATACACGAGTTCTTTGAAAATAAGATAAACAACTCATAATTACAAATCCAATTTTCTCTCAATCAATTCCACTTTTCTCTCAACCAATTTTCTATAATTACAAAATATTTATCCCACTTTTCTCTCACAAATCCTCTCATGATATTCCTCGTTGAAATTATCTTGAATTATCTCCTTCAAATTTTGAAGAGATGGAGAAAACATTCAGGAAGATTTTGAATACTCCTTGGTTGAAAGCTTCAAATATCCCTACATTACAAAGCTCACACAAATCTTTGAGATATATATGAAAACTATATTGATTTCTAATATTTAATCATAAATTCTCTTTTAATACTAAAATGAATAAAGTGCAAAATAATAAGGTGAAACCCAAATGTATTCATGAAAAGAGTATAATGAATGGTTAAATGAAGTGACATAATGTGAGGAATGGTGAAAGGAAAAGAGGACGAAAATGCGACAATTCTGAGACTCAACAATGATTGGTAAGGTAAACCATGGGCTAACAAACCCTACATTCATTTTGGTTGAGGAAACTATTGCTTCTTTAAATACAGAAAGTTGTTGGTATGTTGCATGCCCACTTACATTCAAATACCGAAAGTGTAAAAAAAAAACTCACACCTATTGAGGATGGTGTCTAGAACTTTCAAAGGTGCAATCAACATGTTTTTGAATGTGAGTACAGGTACATTTTCTAGTTCAACATTGTAGACTAAACAAGAAAGATCATTGTTACAACATTTCAAGGAGGTGTCGAACAACTTATAGGTGTTTCTGCAGAGAAGTTATATGAATATGAATACCAAAAAAATCACATACATATTTGGAAAGTTGTTCTTTCATAGCTATTTGTTCAAACTAGTAGTGCACGAAGAAAGATTTTCCAATCAAAAGAAAATAAAAAGCATCGTGATTTCATGTGATAAAATTAATCGCATATCAAATCCAAAAGAGGACATCTCGGTCCCTTAATTATTGGCTAAATAGTGCTTTCAAAGTGTTATGGTTGTTTCATTCAAACACCAACTTGTAATTTCCCTACTTTTGTGCATATACATATTATATAAACTTTTTATGT
>JASDQU010357335.1:7838-19689 GCA_032191745.1 Picea mariana | reverse complement strand
CCTAGAGAACCAGACTTAACTCAATGCACTCGGATAGAAAACAGTATTCCTATCCTTGCAGACGATTTCTAACACTCATCTACAATTCAAATGCATGTAAAAGGCATTCATAACACAACATCCATTGAACAGAAATGTAAAACAGGAAAAACTGTCATTTTCTATTAATCGTCAAATTCCAAATTACAATGGTGGAGTCTGAGCTGCAACTGAGTCTCGACATTCTGCATTTATCTCCCTACAACTCGACTTGTCTAATCTATAGCCTACAACCCAGCTTTTCTAACCTACAGCCTACAACCTAACTTGTCTAACCTCTCCTTTGATTATAATACAAAGATTTATACAAGAGGGCTCTATGAGCTTCCCTCGCAAGCTAACTAATGGTGTCAAATCACCATCACTAAAGCCTATCGAAAGGCCAAATTAAATTGATGGCCATCTGCTCCAAATCGGACGCAGATCTATTTTTTCATCGACCTATTAATGGCGACCTTATCTCCAGTTTGTGCGAAAGCACGATTCTGATCTTCCATCTTGTTGTCAATTAATGCCTGGATCTTGTCTTGGATTCTCGAAGAAAAAATGAGAGGGTGGTGCCTCTCCTTCCTTGAATGCGCACCACACTTGAAATTTGACTGGCATGTGCTGAGATGGAGTGATGCTCCTGCATCATACTCCATAGGGGAAAAAATCATGAGCTCATACTCATGAGCTCATGCTCATGAGCTTTCCAACATGGTTGAAATCCACCTGGATCCCAAACTTCCTTTGGAATTGTCTCTCGACTCCTCTGCTCCATTGCTTCTGCATCATCCCCGCTACTCGTGTAGGTTTCCTTTCGTCCAACTTCCTCATGTTGACTGCTTTTGTTGTTGACCTCAACATCAGCTCCCTAATCTCCTCGATCACCTTGTCCAGCTACTCCCTTGGCTGGTTCTTCTGCTGCAGACTAGCTCACTACACTCGCTCCTTGTCAATGGGAAAATCACACTGACTTCCCAAGACACCTTCTTCCTTTGTGGCCTTATCTTGCCACTCGGTTGCAGTCTTCCCTCCTGTAGGCTTCTCATCATTGGGCTTCTTCTAAGATTTTGCCTCTCTTGGTTCTTCGGCTGGATCTGTTCTAGCTCCTACCAATTGCAACTCGTGTTGGTGTATCTCCCCTAGCATGGCTATCTCCTGGCAGTCACCTTCTGGTTCTGGATTATCCCACCAATCCTCTAGTGCCCTTAACTCCAATTCCCACTGAGTGAGTAACTCAACTAGGTGTGCTCCTTCTATCAGGACAGACATCAGTATATGTTCCTTTCCTTCCATGACAGTCTTAGCTTGATTTCTTTATTTCACATTTGCAACATCTATGCTAGCCTCTCCTCAGTCGCTTGGTAGGAATATCTCGACTCCTCCAATGATCAGAATAGCCCTCTGATCCTCCTTCTCTGCGATGGAAGTTTTTATCTTCTCATCATTTTCATTCACATGACCCGCAGTCCTGCAAAAATATTCATTCAAGTGAGGCCTCTCTTCTGCCTCCTCTTCACCTATCAATCAACTCTCAGCTAAGCTCATCTCTTCTCCCTTGCCCACCTGGAAATCTAGGATGTCTCCTCTGCCCTCTTGGAATTCTATGAGATCCACTGATCCCTTCTCATTTCCCACCTCACAATCTACAAGACCCTTTCCAGATCTCTTTCCCTTATGATCGAGGTTTTCAGCATGCCTTAGCCACCTCTTTAACATCTATTGTTACCTCTTGGACAACAACTTCTGAACAGACCATCTAGTTTTCCTCTTCAAAGGCCATTCATACCTCCAGTGTACCTTTGACTCTTGTTGCATCTTAAATGATAGCTCCTCCATTTGCACTTGGATTTCACTCAGCGCCTTGTCCATCTCCACCTTTCTCTTCTGCCACTGGACTTCTCCTTGACCATGCTTATGACCATCAATGTCCATCTCTCTTTATTTGGAGCCCACCTAGCTAGTTACCATATGATGCATGCCTTGTAACAGTTCCAACAAAGCATCACACTCTATCTCCCTTTGCCCACACTCTGCAGATGAAATCAAGCTTTGATACCACTTGGTGATGACCTCCCCCTTCTCTCCTGCCAAAGAGGGGCCATCGCGACCTCCCGGTCTAGGATCATTCAAGTCATCGAGTCCAATGACTCATCAGGCTCCTGATGGAACTGATCTCAACTTGACACATGCCCTTTTTCAATTCCTTAGCACCCGCTATGTGGTACATGCAGACCCTCTTTTTTCACTTCTAACTCTCACGCTAATAGGTGCTAGATCTCGGTGCTAGGCTTCCTTGTTGATGTGACTACGGACTACAACCATGGGCCAAATCCCTTAGCGACCCTGCACATAGGGACTTTCGTGAGCGCTTTCCTCCTCCTTCTCGACTTCTTAATCGACGAATGCTTCGAGACCAAATCTACGGTCCACGTTCTTCCCATGATCAACGGCTATTACCGAATCGTGAGCTCAGACGTCATGAGTCCTCTCTCCTCCCGAATCTACTTTTTCAACTTGTGAATCAGTGATACGTTGATCTTTTTCCAAGTGTCCTTCCAGATCCAATGGCCTGGATTTTAAATTGCTCTTCGCGACTTCGCGAAGATCCTTGTCTTATCTTCGCAAACTTTTCTAAGTTCTTCCTCTCGAACCTCTCGATCTTCTGTCACCTGTCTTCTCCTTGACGATGGATGATTTCTCTATCTTCGATACTTTAGTAAGTCCTTGAAACATTTGCACACTTAGAGAAATTTCACCTTTCGAGACTTAGGCGGTTCTCGAAGGCTCCTTTCTACAGTCCTTGCAGAAATCTATGCAACTCTCCTGCAACTTTGCTCAGCTTGAAAACCTTCGTAGCTCCAAGTTCCTCTGTGAGTTTCTCGTGCCCTCCTGGTAGTTTCTCGCTCTGCTTTCTGATCTTTTAAGGCGAATTCCCAACACCTTAGGTGCACTCCTTACGCTTGGCTCAACTCTTCAACTGTTTCTCCCTCATCCTTATGGAAAGGTTTAAGGTATCTTCTTTCCTTTGTCGACGCACTTCATGCAAATCCTTCCTTCACTAGAATGTTCAGTAATTTTGGGGTTCTTCAACACCTTCAGCCATGTTTCTCTTGTGAATGATCACGTTAGCTCGATGCCCTCCTGGGAGAGTATTCCAGAGTGTTTAATAACTTTGTACTATGCTTCTCTCCACACAGTATTTATTTTCAAGGGACTTAACCACCTTGAAATTTCTCCCTGAGTCAGTGAGAAAATCTGGTGTGCCCTCTTGGCAGTTTCTCTTCTAACTCCACTGAGTTCAAATACACACTCATTGCGTCGGCTCACAAAGTCTTCCATCTCTATCGCACACTCCTTGCACTTAGCCTATAGAACTAGACTTAACTCAACGCACTCTCGGATAGAAAACAATATCTCTATCCCTGCAGGTGATTTATAACATTCATCTACAATTCAAATGCATGTAAAAGGCATTCATAACACAACATCCATTGAACATAAATGTAAAACAGGAAAAACTGTCATTTTCTATTAATGGTCAAATGCCAAATTACAATGGGGGAGTCTGAGCTGCAACTAAGTCTCGTCTCTTTGCATTTCTCTCCCTACAACCCAACTTGTCTAATCTACATCCTACAACCCAACTTGTATAACCTACAACCTACAACCTGACTTGTCTAACCTCTCCTTTGCTTATAATACAAATATTTATACAAGAGGGATCTATGAGCTTCCCTCACAAGGTAACTAATGGCGTCAAATCACCAGCCTTAATGTCTATCGAAAGGCCAAATTACAATGATGGCCATTTTCTCCAAATCAGACGTAGATCTATTTTGTCATCATCCTATTAATGGTGACCTTATCTCCAGTTTGTGTGAAAGAATGATTTTTCTCTTCCATCTTGTCGTCAATTAATTCCTGGATCTCGTCTTGGATTCTTGAGGAAAAAATGAGAGGGTGGTGCCTCTCCTTCCTTGAATGTGCACCACGCATGAAATTTGGTTGGCACGTGATGAGATGGAGTGATTCTCTTGCATCAAGTCCTACACAACATGTAGAGCTCAACTGACAAGTGACGGAACTCATAAAGAAAGGTTTGGTAAGAGAAATCATGAGTCAATGTGTTGTACCAGCATTGTTGACTCCAAAAAAGGATAATGCATGGAGGATGTGCATAGATAACAGAGCAATCAATAAAATTACCATAAAATATAGGTTTCCTATACCGCGGTTGAGCAACATGATGGATGTGCTAGCCGGAGCTAAATATTTTAGTAAGATTGATATGGGAAGTGGATACCACTAGATCTGAATTCGCGAAGGGTATGAATGGAAAACTTCCTTCAAGACCATGGATGGACTATATGAATGGATTTTGATGCCATTCGGGCTATCCAATGCTCCTAGCACTTTAATGCGGCTGATGAATATTGTTCTTCAACCTTATATTGGTAAGTTTATTTTTGTGTATTTTGATGGAATCCTAGTTTTTAGTAACAAAAAAGAAGATCACTTGCAACATTTAAAAATTATATTGGATGCATTGAGAAAACATCAAATTTATGGAAACCTAAAGAAATGTACTTTTCTGTAAGAAATTTTAGTTTTCCTAGGTTTTTTCATCTCAACAGAGGGAGTCAAGATGGATTCAGAGAAGGTCATAGAAATTTTGGAGTAGCCTAGTCCGAGGAGCATCACAGAGGTAAGAATTTTTCATGGGCTGGCCACCTTTTATAGAAAAATTATTCAAAATTTTAGTAGCATTGTAGCACCCATAATAGATTGCACCAGAGGCAAGACATTCGTGTGGACCAAGGAAGCTAAGGAAAGTTTTAAGTTTTTGAAGAAGAAGGTAACTGAGGCACCCATATTAGCCTTACCAAATTTTGATAAAGTGTTTGAGGTAGATTGTGATGCTTCACATGTAGGCATTGGAGTTGTACTTAGCCAAGTAGGTAGACCAATTGCATTCTTTAGTGAAAAATTGAATGAGGTAAGAAAGAACTACTCCACATATGATGTAGAATTTTATGCAATTGTGAAAGAATTGCGACATTGGAGGCAGTATCTAGTGTTGAAAGAGTTTGTGTTATTTACTGATCATATTTCATAAACACCCAAAAGAAGCTGAACAATAGACATGCAAAATGGGTCTCTTTCTTACAAGGCTACACCTTTGTTTAGAAGCACAAATTAGGATGGCAAAATCAAGTTGCAAATGCTTTGATTCGACGCACTATTCTTTTGACAACCATGGAAAATCAAGTAATTGGGTTTGTTGCATTAAACGATCTCTACGCATATGATAATGATTTTCGGGAGATTATGGAATAGTTGAAGAATATAGTCGCTGGGAACATGGATCTTAATCAAGGTGAATATTTTATGCAAGATGGCTACCTCTTCAAAGGAAAAAAACTATGCATCCCAATTGGTTCAATGAGGGAAAATATTATCAGAGACATTCACAGTAGGTTTGGCAGGACATTTTGGAAAGGATAAGACACTAGCCTTAATCGAAGATAAGTATTACTAGCCAAAGATGAAAAAAGATATAACCAGGTATGTGGAACGATGTCGTATTTGTCAAATGTCTAAAGGACAATCACAGAACACGAGGTTGTATATGCCATTACCAGTGCCCATAGGTCCATGGATAGATCTAAGCATGGATTTTGTGTTGGAGATCCCAATCACATAGCAAGGTGTTGATTCTATTTTTGTGGTTGTTGATAGGTTCTCTAAAATGGCTCATTTCATTGTTTGTAAGAAAACTAGTGATGCATCGAGGGTGGCAGAATTGTTTTTTTCAGAAGTTGTTAGATTGCATGGGGTTCCAAAAACTATTAACTCTGATAGAGATACTTGGTTCTTAGGTCATTTTTGGAGAACCTTATGGAAGAAAATGGGGACTAAATTATAGTTCAACAATGCCTATCACCCCCCAAACAGATGGGAAAACCGAGGTGGTAAATCATAGTTTGGGAAACCTGTTACGGAGCATTGTTGGAGAGAAGCCCAAGTAGTGAGATTTTTTATTTAGCTCAAGCGTAATTTGCCTACAATAGTTCAGTGAATAGATCTACAGGCAAATATCCATTTCAGGTTGTTTGCGGTAGAAATCCTATGGGTGCCCTAGATTTGGTGCAACTACCACTTAGGGATAGGATCAGTGATGATGGAGAGGCATTTGCATAACACATTCAACAGTTGCAGCAGCAGGTGAGACAAAAATTGCAGGCCATTAATGAACATAAAAAAAATTATCAAATATGCTCACCGACGATACCATGTATTCAATGAAGGTGATTTGGTGATGGTTTATTTACGGGAGTGATTTCCTCGAGGAAACTACCACAAATTCAAGTATAAGAAAATTGGTTTGTGCAAGATTCTCAGGAAAATCGATGACAATGCTTATAAGGTCGATTTACCAGCTAACCTCGATATCTCCCTCGTGTTTAAGATTTATGATTTGTATATATTCCATGGGGAATATCTGGGTGATGATAGTAAGGAAGAGTTGGATTGGCAATGGGCCATTCCAAGCAAGAAAAAGGAAAATATTGCACACATGTTAGATAAGAAGACCATTCATACTCGACAAGGCCAATACAACCGATATTTGGTCCAGTGGGAAGGTGTAGCACCAACATCGAGTATGTGGATTATAGAGGGTGACTTAATGAACCTAGATCCCATTAAATGGAAACAGTTTGAAGACAGTAACTTACAGGCACTGCATTCTTTTCAACCAGACGAGAATTATGTGGGTATTTTTCAGGGATTTTCCAAGGGTCATAACTTTTGACTCAGTTATCCATTTGGGCTGAAATTTTACAATAAGTTGTGTATTGAAGAGTTCACTTCCGTGCCTATCAAATTTTTCCGATTGGACATCGTTTTGACACTTTTTCAGGGCCAAATTCCTTCATATAAGGCCTCAAATTGGGGTCTAGTGTTTTTACAGGAATTTTTAATTTTTCAACTATCAGTTATCTCTTAGTTTATGAGATTAATCATAAAAGTGAGTTGAAAAATAGTGTCACTCTAGTTATCTCTTAGTTAGTGGTCATTTTTAGAGTCATGCGAGAATTTTCTAAATTTAGTTGTTTTTCTAAAAAATAGTTGTTTTCCTAAAATTAGTTGTTTTCGAAAATCCTAGATGGTAGTTATAAGGGGTTGAAATTCGATTGTAATAGTTTGGATGGAGAAGAAATAAAAGAAAGTTATTTTTCCATTCTCCTATGTTTTCATTGTTTATTTGATCTTGTGAATGAATCTCAGGCTTTGGCTACATCAAAATGGTACATTTTCCAATAGCTTGATGAGGTGCATTTCTCATTTTTAATCATTTTTTCATTATTTTTATTTTATTAGTTGAAAATATGAATGTAATGCAACTTTAAAGATTTTTGCATCTCCAATATATTTACAAGTATTTTAAGTAGCATAATCAATTGTAAATTTTCATTTCAAATTTMATATTAAGTATTAAAAACATAGTTTCACATATAACACTAGTTTACCATGTGTAATCATTCTTCATATGTCCAATTAAAAAAAAAAACTACAMTTATACCATTTTAATGTATAATAACATTTGGTCCAACATGTAACATAACATCCTTTGTAAGTAAAATAATTTTCAAAATGGTGCATATATCATATTAAATTAAGTATTTTCCTTTTATTAAATTAACAATAGAATATCCACGGATGGGGTGTCATGACACAGTTAATGAAGGACAACAAGTTGAAAGCACACCTTGCCACCCGAAAGCTCCACTATCAAGGTGGTCATGTGGAAAGCTATACCGACAACCATAGAGGCAGGAGCATTAAGTCGCTCTATTTGTTTGTGCATGTGAGACGAACCATGGCACCGCATCAAGGTAATGTCAACGATAGGGGAACTTATTGCAAAGTTAATTTGATTGAAATACGAATGAGGGTTTGCAGTAGTGATATGACGAGGGGAATTTCTAAAGAGATGTTCAAAAATGTTGGCTCACCCTTGAAGCTCGTCTTATTCTAGATTTTTTGAAGATCTCCCTGACTAGTGGTGTTGGCACCATTCCTCTCTATATATCGTGAGTTAGGGAACGGGGCCATGTACGTCAAGTTTGGGGGCCTCACTGGAGGAAGGTTTTTTAGCATATTGGCCAGCCCACTTCAGCTAAGGATATGAATAAGGAAAACATTATTATGTCAGTACATGGTGCTGAAAAACATGGAGAACCAAATTCCAAGTTGGTTAGGTCATTCACGTTGCCCAATTCGGAGGATGATTTGGTCTGGGGATGCTTGGTGGAGTGGTTGGATGAAGATAATGTTCACATTGGTGGAATTGAAGCTCAATTCAGTCTCAATAAAGGGGTCTCACTCTCGGTGGAGGGTAGCCCTCCCTCTGAACCTCTGAGGACACCACCAATGAATGAATATTCTTATGCAAAGTCCAAGGAATTTCACATGGCAGAGGACCAAGTGAAGCTTATATTTGAGGTTCAAGGGGAGGTCACAGAATTCAGATTAAATTGTTAGATTTTAATTATTTACAGAGCATTATAGTTACCAGTGTTCTTTTACTTCTTTACCATTAACTTATATATATTGTGTACTGAGCAATAGTAACATAAACAAGAGACACTAGCAAATTTGGGTCATTTTGCGACGGCTATTTCAACGCTCTTGCGACGCTATGTCGTGGATATTGCGACGAATTTTGAGTCTCTCAAACGTCATTTCATGTGATGTGGAAATTTCGACGAACTTGAATTAACGTCACAAGAGTGACAACCGCAGGGAACTTCTCACAATTGCGACAAAAAAAGAAATATCATCGCCAATACGACTAAGTAACGAAATCGTCGAAAGAGAGACACCATAGATAAATCGTTGCACACGCGACAAAATAGGCAAAGTAAGTGAAACCAAATGTTCGTCGCTATAGTGACGACAGCATGGTATATAGCGGTGATTTCACTATACAAATTTTGTGGTTTATATAGCAAATTCGTCGCAGGATTTCTATAGTGCATCGCACTTGCGACGACAACTTCCATAGTCTATATAGAAAATTCATCACGTGATTTATGTTGTGCGTCGTGATTGTGACGACAACTTTTTGTCATCTATATAGCAATTTTGTCACAGGATTTCCCAAGTGAGTCGAGATTGTGACGACAACTTTTCTTGGTTTATATAGAAAATTCGTTGCAGGATTTCTGTTGTGCGTCGAGATTGCGACGACAACTATTTATTTATAATATATATATATATATATATATATATATATATATATATATATTTGAGCAATCTTGTGGGAATCTTTAAAATTAAGGGTTTATTGGGGGAATCTTTAAAATTAAGGGCCATTCCATTTATTGGGAATATTTAGAAATATCATTCTAAGTAAAAAGCTTGTGGGCATCTAGTTGGGCAAGGCCATTGTCTTCTTATTTGTTTAATGATTTATACACAAGGCTAATTTCCTTGCAAACTTACCTTTCTAACATTATTTTTTATGACTACATGAGAAATAGTTCACATTTGGAAAAAAAATCAATGTCATAGAACATTTCTCCATCTTAATTTTTAAACTACATGTTGGAGGGTGAATTATCCACGACAAACAAACATGTTTTTAAATGGCATGTTGCAGGGGGGATCACAACATCCCCTCTTTACCTACCAACCAAACAAATCTTGAATCTTTGTTGAGAATCACAACACCCTTTCTTTACCCATCAACTAACCAAACCTAGTTAACATGGGATATTATTTAATTATATATTATGTATATAAACACCTTTTTTTTCTAGCAAGAGAATTAAATTTGGATACTACAACGATTTTGAGACTAGCATTGGAGAGTGAGGAGTTTTACCTTTGGTCAATGTTCGTATCTCATGGACTTCACCTAATACTTTGATCAAGTTCCAATTCCATTTCCATTGGTTGACCTCTATTAAAAGACCAAAAGGAGATTTCCATTTATATTATCTCTAGTCATTGAAAGCATACAAGTATATATTTGAAAGAGTGCTAAAAAAGACAAGGATATAGGACAAGGTGTAATCTATATGTCTAATTAGGTCACCCTTTTGCAACTATTCAAAATAATGGGAGGAGAAATTGAAACTTTTGGCTTCAAATATGGAAGGAATCATTTTGGATTGATGAAATCATAGATATCAAATGCTAACATTACATAATCCAAGTGCAGTAGTGGTATTCGAGGCTGTTGAATCCATTTTTCTAGTAAAAACAACAAATTCATCAATCCAAAATTGCAATTTCAACAAAGATTGCCTAGATAGAATCTAGTGAGGGAAAATCACAAAAGGTCCAAATCATTTAACATTTATCTTTCTTCTATAATTCGATAGCCTCTAATTTACCACATGTTGAACTTGAAATATCCTTTGTTATTGGAAGGGAATACTTCTCTATAACTAATTTAGTAAAACATTGACCTAACAACTTAATCAAGAGGATAAAAATATCAATGAAATAGAAGGATATATCCATCATACTTTTTTCGATACCTCATCTAATAAAATAATTAAATGAGCCAAAATAATGTTGGATAGAAAAAGAGATATATGTGTTAAGAGGGAGGCTTACTTGTAAGGCTTAATTCATGTTAATTTTAAGGTTGTTTAGTTGAATCAATTAAATTGTGATTTAGCAATGAATGAGTCAAAACCTACCATAACTAACATAAGTGGAACCCTTAATTCATTGTGGTATAAATTTTCCTTGTAAATCCTTGAAGCAATACATCCTAGGATTTTGATCCCCCTCACCAAATATGGTTATTATAAATGAAAATGAAAATTGAACTTGTCTAAGGTACCATAACCACCTAAGAGTTCCAAACATTCAAAATATTGTATTTAATTTAAGAGGGGCATTGCCATCATGATCATCTTAACTATCATCGTCATTATATGACTATAACCTAGTTCATGTATAAATGAAGTCATTTAATATTAGTAACCCCGCCCTAAATTTTTTCTAATGAAAATGATAAAAGCACCACTAAGACATCATCAATATACTTGCAAACACCAAAACCTACGTGCCATAACCTACACTTTGATGGTGCTTCATAGGGATTGATAATAAATGATGGTGTCATCCAAGACAACCAAAGGGCGCACTTGGCATTGGAATACTTTGGCTACATGTGCAATAAAAATTAACAACGAGGCTAAGTTCAAAACCTATTGCAGGATTTCAACTTAGCAAGGGATCATCTACAAATACAATATGTTATAAAAGAACTTTCAATAGGTGTGTACTAGGACGGCAATAGGCACATTTTCAATTTCATCTATATTTGATTGAAATGAGTTACTTTCATTATATGTATTATTATATTTGAGAAAAGGAGGCAAAGTCAGAGGATACTCCAAATATTTCTCAAGGATTTGTACTTCTTCACAAGCTGAGTATTCCCTTCTACAAAGTGAAAATGGATATAGTTTCTAGAAGAGCTTGCACATAAACCTCATAAAACATTTCATTATGTGGAAGCTTATATCTTCTGTTGAAATATTAGATGGACTCTGCATCTTCCATGTACATTGCACAAAACTCCTACAATTTCAGCCACATGATAAGATTCACAATAAGAATTTTTTAATGTTTATTTGAATTAAAACCAACTATGGATTGTTCAAATTGATCAGACATTATACCAATCCCACACTTTTCCTTCAAAATTGAATGGAAAGAACCTACAAAAAACATCTTCATGAACAATGTTATGTAAACATAATCTTTCATTCATAATTTATAATATGCTAAAATG
>JASDQU010357328.1:582-11926 GCA_032191745.1 Picea mariana | reverse complement strand
TTATGGCCATTTGCTCTGAATGCGACAGCTCCTTAGTGAGATAATCATACTTCATGGAGAGATCTATTGCACGCTTGATGCATTGTCCTTTGGAGTATAGTGTAACTTCAGAATGTGAACTAACTTCCACTTCACCTTCCTTTATCCTTAAATCTTTTACCCACTTTACTAAAAAGATTTATAACTTCACGTATACACATGCATTTACTTTATCCACATGCATTCACTTTAATATTCAAAATATCCCCCTTTTTTTATTTAAAAGAAAACTTTATACCTCACTCTCAAACAATCCAACGCATGCAAATCTTATTCAATGCTCCACATATGCATGCATGCAAATTGTGAGTAACTCACGCTTCCTCTTTCAACGCTTGAATTCTTGAAGCTCACGCTTGAATGCTCGAAGCTTCTCAAAGATGATGCTTACACTTCAACGAGCTCACAGATATGCTCACGACCTTCTTGCCTCGATTTTCTCACCGATCTGCTCACGGATTTGCCTTACCACACGACCTCTCCTTACCACATAGCAAAACTCACAATCTAATGACGATTATCACAACCCTTCTCCAGCTTGAACTGTGGGCACGTTACTCTCAAGCAGATGCTCAACTCCACGCACAGATGCTCCAAGGATGGCAGCGAGTTTTGCAGCAATGAACTCTTTGGCTCTGATACCAAATTAAGATGGGAAGAATTAATTCACACAACACAAAATGTTTTCATTACCTAACAAACAAATGGAGGTTACATATATAGCATGCAGATCATTGACTCAAGTGGATCTGATTAGCTAAAAATAGTAAACCTAGAAACTCACAATTACAACAGTCATGGTTGAAACTCACAGCAGTCATAGTTATCTCTTACTAAAATAAGCTTTATTCTAACAATTTAGTATTGTCTATTATGTATGTATGAAGACGTATCAAAATAGAGCTTAAAATGCCACCTCATGCTTGATCAGATTTCCATGTCACACGCTCTTTATGACCCCAACTCCCTTGTCATATCATCTATTGGGAACATTCCTCATGTACCATGTATGTCTCAATTACCTCCTCTGTCGTCCCGCGGAATATTAACAATGCAGTTATTGAAAGCTTTGTCATATAAGCTATGAAAGATTTGATGGTGTTAGTTCTCGAGCGATTTGTTAAATATAGGCATCCAATCCAAGTTCATCGTTTTGACCCCTCGTTCATGAGTAGTGTGCAACATTTGCGTTGTCTTGGTTTCAAGCTCTTACCTTCGAGCAATTCAACATCTTGGTCCAGGATTGTAGAAAGTATCTTTCCTGGTCTCACCATGCTTAGGGAGAGGACACGCTCCAAAAGGGGTAGCAATTCCTCTCAGGGGGCTTCTCTCAGGCGACACACTCTGTCCTCCTCCTCGACGAGTTTTGATTCAAAGTATCTTCCCTGGTCTCGCCATGCCTAGGGAGGGCACGCTCCAAAAGGGGTAGCAATTCCTCTCAGGGGACTTCTCTCAGGCGACACACTCTGTTCTCCTCCTCGACGAGTTTTGATTCGTAGTAATTTATGTGGGCCATCGCAGATGAGTAACGACATTCCTCATCTACACGCGAGGAAGAGAGTGACTCAAGCTCTAGTAGGAGTGAAGAAGATTAGGGTCCTGTCATCGTTGAGGAAGAGATTCCTCCACCTCCTAAACCAGATCCAGGTGAGCAGGCAGAGAATGTCGGTGAAAATCGAGAGGTCAAGGCCGAGAATATGGAGCAAACGAGAACCGATATGGAAATTCAACAAGAGAGGACTTCTCCCCTGCAAGGTATTAGCGATCCGCCCTTTTTCTTCTCTAATAGCCAGCTGCAATCAATATTTTATGTTTTCCATGATATCGCAGACATGAAATTTCGCCAAGAGCAAATGGAAGCTAGGATTACTTCTCTTTCCAATCAACTCCTAGAACAACAAAACATCACTGTCCCGGATTGGCATGCACCACCTCCAAACCGTGGTGATGGCACTGTACCAGACGAATAAGGATTTTATAACTATGTTGAAGACTCTCCCATATTTAGCAGATTTAGTTTTTTTTTTTTATTAAATATAGGATGCTTAGATATATAACCAATTATGAACAAAAATACCTTATTTTTTGTAATCTCAACTTAGAGGCCAGAGTTGGTTTCCTATTTTGGCAGTTTTGGTACGATGGTAAATGCTTTATATTAATTTTAGCTAATAGAAGGTACTGCAATTTCTAGCATAAAAAAATCATAATATTTGATTAATAAAAATAGTTTATATTATTATTTTTATATTTTAATTATTTAATGAAATATTTAAAAATAAATATATGTAATGTAATAAAATTACTAAAATAAAATTAAAATATTAAAATAAAAAATTATAAATAACAAGATTAGTAAAATAATTAACTAAATTTTATGATTTTAATAAATTACATAGTAGAGTCTCCCATCGTGACGATGCCTCTGTATAATAATTAATTACAATAATTACAATTAATTAATTAAAATAATTTAAAAAATAATTTTTTATTATAATTAATTAAAGTAATTTTAAAATATTCATTAAATATAATTATTTATATTATATTAAAAAAATAATTTGAAGTAATTTTATATAATATTTTATATAATAAGCCCAAATGCTAGTACACTTGGACTCCACTCACGTCGACTCCAACATCAAAGTGATGGCCACATGTCTCTCGCTCCTCCCACACTCCATACGAATTAAATCTGTGAACTGCTTGAGGCCCCGAGCATTAATTTCGCCAACCATTACAGTCATGCTTCAGGTGCAATGAGGTACGATGGCGTCGGATTTGGCTCTGTAGATGGTGTGGGCATTGATTTCCTTGAGCTCTTTCCTTTTCCACCCGTGGAACCTCCATTCTCGTCTCATTCGATACAGACCTTGGCCTACGCTTCTGCTCGGTGGAATTCCTCTTGATGCACATAACTCCTCTAGCTGGTCTTCTCTTTCCAACTCTGTCAGTCTAACCCTTCTCCCGATTCAGTACTACAATGGTAGCTACTAGCTCAACAGGGTGTCGTGTCCTTCTCCTGAGCTTCTCCACAAGTCGCTCATGGTTCTTCTAATGACCAGATGCATGTGTGATACCCCCTACCTAGGGAGGGGAGGTCATGGAGGCTGAGTGACTAATGCGCATTCTCATCCTGTCGTGGTCAGTCGTGAAGGATATAATCGTTCAATCCCAAGCTCTATTCGATAAATATTGGATGACTTGGAAGAGGAAATGGCTAGCTTCCATCCCACAACCCAACGCACCCAAAGACGTCGAAGAAGCTATTGGATGGTAAACAATCTTCTAGTTCGCTCCCTTTTTAGTCTTCCTGGTGTGTTTGTTCAAAGTCTCTCCAACTCACCACGTTCTCCTAGAGACCAATCACCATCCTCGAATGGCCATCACAACAACATGCCCCCTTTAGATACTAATTTTAGGCCAATAACAAAGGCTCAACTAGTAATACAGGGTGCACAAGTGGGTGAAGTCAATAATTCCCCCCCATGCAGAAAGTCAAGCACGATGATTTTCCACCCCCATCCTCCTTCACCAAATGTATGGGGCTTCCCACCAAGGAAGCGCAATCCAACTGCTCCAGTGAAAGCGACTTCGTTGGGTTCCCAGTGGTAGAAGAAATCCCCCCTAGAGGTCTTCCTGCTTAATTTTCTTGCTCTTGTCAGTTTTCAGGTCTCTTACATTTTGTTTAGTACCATATTTTATGACATGTCAAACATTACAAAGACTTGTGGTTTCTTTTGAGAGCCTGGTTTACCTCTATGGGTGCCAATTTTCCAAGTTTTGATTGCGTGGTTTCCCAATAAGAGCAGGCTCAATCTCAATCTTTAGAACTACCAGTCTATTTCTATGGATATCTCTTTCTGAGACTCAGTCTTTAGAACTACTAGTCTATCTATCTCTTGATTGTACTATTACTTTACTTTTAATCCAATAGATCAAGAATTTACAAAAAAAAAATATTTTATATAACAAAATTATATTACAATAAGATTAAATTTCAAAAATTCATACTCCCATATCTATATTTAAAAAAAAATGATTTAAAAAATTAATTAAAGTGATTTTATATAACAAACATTATTAGTTTAAAAAATTGATTAAAATAATTTTATATAATATTTTATATAACAAATATTATATATTAAATTTTCAAAAAATCATAACAATTTTCTATTTATTATATTATCTGAATGGGCCTAATGGTTAAGAACATATATTTCTTTTTAAGAGGTCACAAGTTATAAATTATTATTATTATTATAATATATTAGAAAAAAATTATATAATAATATTTATACATTACATATATATAATATCAAATCTTAAAAATCAAAATTAAATTTCAACTTTTAATTACTCAATAATAAATTGATTATTTTATATCAAATAAATAATAAAAACACTTATATAAAATTTGATTATTTTATATTAAATAAGTAAAAAAATCCTTCAAATCCATTGAAAATAACATTTATAATAATTAAAAATTCCTTCATTAATAAGATTTTTTTATGATTTTATTTCCAACCCTTTAAACAAATGATTTAGAATTAGAATAAGTGTTTACCATTATTTTTAATATTTAGTTTTACTATTATTCTTATCATTTAATATAGAGATTAATTATATTAAAGTTAGTTTGATAATATTTATATAAATTTTTGTTTTAATAAATATTTATATATAATTATTAAAAATAATTTTTAATTAAATAATAATGATAATTTTATATTTTAAATTTTAAAATATTTAATATTATTATATTTTAAATATTTTTGTAATAAAATATTTAAAAATATATTTATTTACAATGAGATAATGTGATAACGTGTTATTGTTAGTTAATCACAATCAACAAAAAAATTAAATTAAAGACAAATAACTTATAATTAACCAATTGGAATATATAATTCTTTTTTACTGGTTATAAAAATAAATAATTGCAACTTAAAATATAAAGGAAATTTTGTAATGCAACATTGCTTATTTTTACTAGGTATCAATTGCATGAATTGTATGTAACCTTTGAGAAACATCATAATCGAACATAACTTTTAATAAGAATATAATGTGACATTACTTTTAAAGAATATAGAAATATGATATAAGTAAATCAACATTATTTATGGTCAATCATAGTCAACCACAATTAACAAAATTCAACCATAGTCAAACAAGTCAAGCATATGAACCAAAGTTAACAAGAGTTGCACTTAAGCACACTTGTGAACCACATGCACTCAAAATGAATGAAATCCCACCTTAATTAGTCAAATTATAGTCAATCATAATCAACCAAGGCAACCACAACCATCCAACTCAACCAAGGTCCCTTATAATCAATGAAAGTTTATCATGATTGGTAAAATTCAACTAATATATTTCACTTGATCATAATGAGTATAATTCAACTAAAATCAACATATTCACCAATATTCAACTATGGTGAACCAAAATCAATTAAAATTAACCATAATAAAATGCTATAGTTAACTAATAATTATAAATCTAAACTGTACTTAAATCCTAATCTATCAAGCACTCATAAAGATCAAATTTCTTGTTGTGCAAATTTTAATCTATATATTATTATGTAAATATATACTTATTTAGTTATTTATATTTAAGATTATCTAATTTAATATCATGTGACAACATCTCCCCCATACTGAACTATAGAGCACCTTACTACTCTAGGTGCAATAAATCAATATAAATGAACCCTATAAAAAAATTTAAAAATTATTTTTAGATTCTCATAAAACTAATGTATTATTGTGAGGTAAAAAATGGATATTTGTATAAGTTTTAAATTTTTTATTATTATTAATTGATTGTGTGTATTTTTTACTATTAATTGATTGTGTGTATTTTGGAGAAAAAATTGTATGAAAAATTAATAATTTTGTTGAAATAAATTAGTACGTTTTACAGTTTACTAGTTTATTTGAAAAGCGATTTTTTATTTATTTTTAAAAATACATATTGACACATAATTTATAAAATCAAACAAACAGATTACACTCACTCTTTGAGTGTTAGAGTGTATTGATGTATTAAGTATATATTCATCTTTATTTGAACGAAGTTAGAGTGTATTTGAATGTTAGAGTGTATTGATGTAGTAAGTATATATTCATCTTTATTTGAACGAAGTTAGAGTGTATTGATGCAGCAAATGTTAGAGTGTATTGATGCAGCAAGTATATATTCATCTTTATTTTGGTTTTATAAGAATTAGAAAACTAGCTAAAGTTTCTTCATATTCCTTATAAATATACATTAAGAAGTGGTTTAAAGTAAAGTTTTGTGGTATGATGAGTATCTTGCTGGGGTTAGTTGAAGACGGAGGGTTTGAGGAGAGAGTTTGGAGTTGGACGCTGTTTGAATGGCGTTTCCTGTAAGTTTTTTCACTCACTCAAATATCAATGAAGTTCTGTCTTACTGGATATCTTGTTTGGTCCATGTTATTGACTTTTTACTGTTCTGCTTAATCTGTTTCCTTTGCCAATTATACCTAAAATACGTTGTGTGGGATACGTTAGAGAGTTACACCGTGATCGAATTTGTTTATTCCTCGATTATCTAAATTATTCTGTACTAGGTTAAATATTCTTGATTGTATCGAGAGGTGCTTTTTAATACAAAGAGGATGTATAATTCCGTACTCTTAAAATCATGTAAAATATATCTCTGAAAACTATGTCATCTGAACATCCTTTATGTCATCTGCACATCCTTCTCACTGATCATCTCTAGCGGCCTACTCTCGCGCTGACAGGCTTATAGAATACTTCATTGAAAGTTGAAACGATGGCATTTAGGGCGTGAAGACATCAGATTGTTCAGAGAAATCGCAATCACGATCATATTCCACATGATATACATGCAATAACAACTATACGAAGATCACTGAATTTATCTTCAATTTAAAAGATATGGTCATAATCACACGAGAGAAGATGCGGAATCACATTACTCTGTTATCTATTCATTCCCATTTATAAAATAACATTAGGGTTATATTTATCCATTCCAGTGGAGAATTGTTGTATATTTCTGATAGGAATTGAGCGAATCTCTACGGCGTAGTAGACGGGCATTCGAATATTGTTGGGCTGGTCGATTGTGGAATACGCAAATCACGATAATGTCTCTTGAAATTTGAACTTGTTTTGTAACGACACTGTTTAGAGAGACGTGATAATGATTCTTTTATGATTTTAGTAGTATTTTTTTTATATTTAATTTATTTTTTAAGTAAATTACCTAGGATTTTTAGGTAAATTATTCAGAAATTAGAATAAGCAGATTTAATGGTTAAGAATATGTGTTTCCTCCTAAGAAATAGATCACAAATTCAAATTCAAATTCAAATTTAGAGGGGAAAGGATATGGTATGTTTAGATAAACTTTACTAGTCAAATCGCTTCGCTGAGAAGGTCCCTTATCCTACAAATAAGAGAATCTCATGCACCAATTCAATATTGTCTATTATGCATGTATGAGCACATATAGCTTGGAATACCACCTTGTGCTTGGTCAAATTCCCATGTCACGTGCTCTTTATGACCCTAACTCCCTTGTCATATCATGTATTGGGAACATTCCTCATGTACGATGTATGTCTGAATTACCTCCTCTGGTACTGTCGTCCTGCACAATATTAACAATGCAGTCATGGAAAGCTTTGTCATAGAAGTTATGAAAGATTTGATGGTGTTGGTTCTCAAGCCAGTTGCTAAATATAGGCTTCCAAGCCAAGTTCGCCAAGTTCAAAATTTCGACCTCTAGTTCATGAGCATTGTGCAACATTTGCGTTGTCTTGGTTTCAAGCTCTCACCTTCGAGCAATTCAACGTCTTGGTCCAGGATTGTAGAAAGCATCTCCCTTGGTCTCTCCATGCCTAGGGAGAGGGCACACTCCAAAAGGGGTAGCAGTTCCCTTCAAGGGACTTCTCTCAGGTGACGACGCACTCTGTCTTCCTCCTCGACGAGTTTTGATTCAAAGAAATTTATGTGGGCCATTTCATATGAGGAACGACATTCCTCAGCTACACGCCAGGAAGCGAGTGACTCAAGCTCTACCAGGAGTGAAGAAGACTGGGGTCATGTCATTGTTGAGGAAGAGATTCTTCCACCTCCTGAAGCAGATCTAGGAGAGCAAGCGGAGAATGTAGATGAAAATCGAGAGGTCAAGGCCGAGAATATGGAGCAAACGAGAACCAACATGGAAATTCAACAAGAGAGAACTCCTCCATTGCAAGGTTTGAGCGACCCACCCATTTTCTTCTCCAGCTACAATCAATATTTTATATTCTCCATGATATCACAGACATGAGATTTCACCAGGAACAAATGGAAGTTAGGAGCAAATGGAAGCTAGGATTATTGCTCTTTCCAATCAACTCCTAGAACAACAACAAAACATCGTTGTCCCGAATTGGCATGCACCACCACCAAACCGTTGTGATGGCATTGTACTAGGCGAATAAGGATTTTATAGCTATCTTGAAGACTCTCCCATACTCAGATTTAATTCTTTTTGTATTAAATATAGGATGCTTAGATATATAGTGAACTATGAACAGAAAGACGTTACTTTTTGTATTCTCAACTTAGAGGCCAGAGTTGGGTTCCTATTTTGGAAGTTTTGGTACTCTAGTAAATGCTCTGTATTATTTTGAGCTAATAGAAGGTACTGCAATTTATAGTCTAAGTTTATATTATTTTTTTTATATTTTAACTATTTAATAAAATATTCAAAAATAAATATAGTAAATGTTTTGTATTATTTTGAGCTAATAGAAGGTACTGCAATTTATAGCCTAAGTTTATATTATTATTTTTATATTTTAATTATTTAATAAAATATTTAAAAATAAATATATGTAATATAATAAAATTATTAAATTAAAATTAAAATTTATAAATTAAAATTATAAATAACAAGATTAGTAAAAAAAATTTACTAAATTTTATAATTTTTATGCAGAAAGGCATATACTTATTGGCAATGGGTACAATTAATCATCTTTTAACCTAAAATTCT
Organism: Picea mariana; assembly: GCA_032191745.1. Taxonomy (NCBI): domain Eukaryota; kingdom Viridiplantae; phylum Streptophyta; class Pinopsida; order Pinales; family Pinaceae; genus Picea; species Picea mariana. The sequence continues at coordinate 2,833 of JASDQU010357328.1, read as the reverse complement.
AATCTGATGACTAACAATTAAAGACATTACCATGTTTGAATTATTAACCACTAATTTCTTCACCTATCCTTGTATTTTCCTAGCGTTTTAGCGATCTACACGTTTCATATACCTTTCAACATTCATCAGTCACAATTATGTGACTGTGCTAGTAATATTACATAGTAGAGTCCCCCAGGTGGGGTGGCATCATGGCGATGTGTCGATATATTCTCAGCGGACGTTGCGCTAGCTGGTGACACATTCTTCAACTCATTCCCCCACTGGATCAGATTAATCTCATCGCGAAAACCAGAAAATACGAGCCATATCTCCTAGAGCATGTGACGTATGCAATTCAAGTGGGCTAGGGGATCAGGGCAGTGAAGGCTCATACCTCTCTTGCGACCTCAATAATGTAGACAATAATGTTGCGTCCCTCCATCTTCAATATGGTTCGGCCTATTCGATACAATGTCGGACTCATTCACCTCATTTTTCTTTTGAAATATCCTTCCTCTGCTCATACTCTATGCTCTGCTTCCGATTGGGTGTTTCATCTCTATCAAGAGAGCGTCAATTTCTCTTCTACTTCCATGCCTAGACTATGAGAGTGTGTTTGTTCTCGGTGTAGCAAAACCTCTCGTGGTAGGATGAGCAATCGTCGAAGTGACCCAGAGTCCTCCTCCAATTTTCCAGGTTGTGCTTCTGAGAATTCTCTTCCCCTTGACCCCGACGCCCAGTCAACTCTAGAAGCCATGGAGACTTGGGGATGCCTGGTTGTTGAGGAAACTAAAGACTTCATGGCCACTGATGCAAATCAGGTGTCAATTCCCTCTCCAAAGAAACTTTTATCAATCTCATCTTCAAGATGCGTAGTGAGATCGCAGATTTAAAACTCATCATGGAGCAGCTTCACCAATATATCTCCTGGATCGTGGCGCTGCAAGTCGGAACTACATTCCAACGAACAGTTCTTGGGATGATCGCTCAGGACACCATCTTGATATGTGACCCTATTCCTCCCCACTGAGCAGTTCTTCTCAGTAGGGACAAGTTCAGCATCATGATTAACTGTGTTCTCTTCACATTATCTAGTTTTAGTCTTAGTTTTGGTCTTGGCTCATTTTCTAAAGTTCATGACAGGACAATAGTTTTGATGTATTGTCCAGATAGCATATATACTCTAAGACTGCATTAGTTTTGATGTATTGTCCAGGGAGCCAATAGGCTTGAACTTTGTTACGACGGTTTGGTTTCCTTCTATGGCAACCATGTCGACAATATATATGGCATGTATGACGGTTTGGTTTCCTTCTATGGCGACCATGTCGGTAATATATATGGTATGTTGTTATTGGTGAATGCCGAAAGGTTCCATTTGTTGTTGGTGAATGCCTAAAGGTTAAATTGTTGTTAAATTATTGTTGGTGAATGCCGAAAGGTTCTATTTGTTTGGATGACTATGGTATGTATGATAGTTTGGTTTTTTTTCTATAGTAACCCTGTCGACAATATATATGGCATATATGTACACTAGCATAGCGGCTAAATCGCTACTGATGAACGCACAAAGGTTCCATTTGTTTGAGTCATCTAACAGCTTGGCCACAGAGATTGTTCTGATGATTCCATCACTTTACATTTTGAAATTGCGAATTGATAGCCATATCAACTTGTCTAGTTGGAGCATGAATATTTTGCATGAATGGATTTTGTATTGTCATATGGGAAAATTTGAAGTGCATTTCCAAATTGGTAGTAAAAAACAGGTATTACCACAGGCATGTAATACAGGCATGTAATATCCTTTATCTGTAGAGGGGTCTACCAAGTATACAAAGCCATCAGGAAGCCTATCAAGGGCACTATCTGATTTTGCAGAAGAGGAATATCAGATGGATTTACCAGCGCGTCAAATAAAAGTTGAGAGGTTTATTTTCCTAGACTTTCAGGTTGATGTTCATCCAACACTATGCAGTCATCTTGGAAATCCTTGCATCCAGTTGCAGGTGAGCACTGTTGATTTTATCCAGGAATGATTTTATCCAGGAAACTTTGGGCTCGAAGATAGTAGACATTTTGAATAATTTCTAACGAAATGACATGAATCTATGAATTTATACATAGTATTGGATCTTTTATGTGTCTATCAAAATCAATACTAATACTATGATCCTCATTTCCTTGAACATGTTCAAATCATGATATATTCTACACTACAAATATATTAAAATATATTAAAGATTTACAAAAACTCCCCAAATATATA
>JASDQU010357321.1:0-11926 GCA_032191745.1 Picea mariana | reverse complement strand
AAACTTTGACCGGCCATAACTTCTTCATGTGGACTCTGTTTGAGGAATTGTTTACACCGTTGGAAATCTTGTGACGTGATCTTCGTAATGATGAAAATTTTGATGAGTTTTGATGACTTTGAATTTTTTCCCTTTTCTATTTGCTAAGGCCATTCTGAGCTTCCTCAGGTACTTTTGAGAACTCTGAGTCATTCCTAGGTCCTCCTGGATCCTTTCGGATCACACCTTCCCACTAAGATATTTTAGACCCCAAAATCCTTTATCAATCAAAAAATAAGTGAGGTAATTTCTCCCTCACTCTTCCCTTCTCGATCCACCGTGCCTTGTCTAGCAGTATGCCTTTTAGGTGCACTTGAAGATAAGCAGTGTCATTCTTGCATGAATTCCTCAGTCTTCGATATCGGATGACACCTTCCTTCTTTTGCTCCTTGACTTCTTGGTTGACCTGTTGAATCCTCTGAATGAAGTTGTGTGCTGCATCTCTGTCCATGACATATTTCCCATACAACAAGTCCAAGGGAATCTTAGGTAAATACCCAAGACAAGTCTCGATTGGTGAACCCCGAGTGGAAGAGTACATGGCTTGATTGTAAGCAGGTTGGACATAGGGAAACTAATTGTTACAATATCCTTGAATCAACTGAACCACCACCTATGTTTGTTTGTGGGCTTGTGGACAGAAAATAGTGCTTCTCCTTGTCTTGGTGTCCATGAGCTGCCACAAATTTGTCCAAGATTCTCCTAACAATCAAGACTCTCGATCGGAGATAAGGAACGTGGAAAAACTGAAATGGACCCATACATATTGGGAGAACAATAGAGCAACATGCTTGTCACATGACATGTCCACTGCTACATACAAGTAGACATGACTCATACTAGACATGGTTAATCCCCTTACAAAATCCACTGAAAACTTTCCCAAGGATAAGAGGAAACATGAAATGGTGTGTAAAACCCTATCCTTTCATTAGTGGGCTTACAAAAGTACAACACAGATTCCTTTGCAATTACATGCACTTCCTTAAAGGAAGGAATACATGGTCTAATCAAATGGTGGATTAAGTTGTCCTACAAATAAAACTTCTTCCCCTACAAACCCTTGAAGATCCCACATACATCTTCAAAGATTTTATCAATAGCATACCATCCATCATTATTGATATTAGCTAAGGAAACATTCTTCAAAATAATAGATGTAACAGTAGGAGATCTAAAAAGCATGTATGTCCTCATGACATTGGTACTGGAACTGGTCTCCATCCTGCATGGGTGTTGAAGGTTAGGTAAAAATAGCATTGGGAAAATGTCGATAGTTAAAGTGTCGAAGGTCTTATGTTGGCTTCCTTCCCACTGAAATACCTATCTCATCTCAAGAAATTCATTCTTATGTAAAGGATCGAGAGAATTAACAACATCAGACTTATCATGGCATTCTCCTTTTTACAATTGTGAGTACAAGATTCTTGTTAGTGTTTATAACTCTTTTTACTTGGCATGAACTAACAATTGTTGATTTGTCCTTTATGTTGTGAGATTTAATGATGTATTCCACTCCATCTTTTGTAAGATGGTATTTCTTTTCCTTTTGAAAGAAGATAGCCTTCCTATCATAAAGATAGGGACTCCCTAATACAATACCATAGACATCCAAAGGAACTAGATATAAATCCACTTCATCTATCATCTTAGAAGCAATAGCAAATCTCAACCTACACTGCTTAGTTACATTTAACTTTTCTTTATCATATACCCAATCGAGAGGTTAAGGTTTATGGTGAGGTATTATGGTTATTTACAATTTCTTAACAAGTGTCTCTGATATCAAATTAACATGGGAACCCATATCAAATAATGTATCTATCTTCGTATGTTTTGATACAACTCTTATGTGGAATAGTTCACTTCTCCTCTTATCATCATCATGTGATTCAATTAAAGAAATTGAACATGCATAAAAAGAATCTTTACCTTGCATCCCAACTGTTGCGATCATCTCTTCGTCACCTGAATCAGAACCCAAGTTTTTTTGTATTGTTGAAACTGTCTTAGGCTTCCCCTTGCCTCCAAACTGCTTTGGCCTTAATTATGGATGGAGTTTCCAACAATGCTCGCTATCATGACTAGTTTTCTCGCAATGGATGCAAGAGGGTTTTCCTTCCTCCTTCTTTGTTGCAATTGTCTTCTTGTCCTTCCCTTTTCCTTTTCCATTGAAATGGTTTTGGGAATGCTTGAATGGTTTTTCCTCCTGTCCATTCTTACCCCTCCTTTCAAGGTGAGTGGATTGCACACAAACTTCGTCGAGACTGGTGGGGTTAAACAAGAGTAAAGTATGGAAATGTAACTGTGGAGTGCACCAATGTATTTCATTAAAGTCTCATAGGAGTCTAAAGGAATGTTTAATGCAAGTGCCTTCTTCCTAAATTCCTTCATGAAACTTTGTACAGTATGACCTTTTCCTTGTATTAATGTTTTCAATTCCATCATAGCTTTATGTAAATAACCCAATGGATAAAATTGCTTCCTTAATGCTTATTTAAAATTTGACCATGAGGAAAGAAGATTACCACACTTACTTTTGTCTTAAAGCTTGCTCTCCCACCATACAAGAGCGGTGCCTTCCAACTGAAGAGAGGATAATTTCACTTTCACCTCCTCTTCATCAATATGTTGTACAAGACAATATACTTCAACCTTTCGGATCCAATTATCTATCTTTTTCAGGATTAGCATCTCCATTAAACATAGGTAAATCAAATTTTACATCAAGCTTTAATAATGGTTTCTTAAAAGAGGCTTTATGGTTAGCATTTGAATGATGAGAATGATGAGATGAAGAAGACCTAGAACTTGATGGTGGAGATGGAGGTTCAGAAGGGTCTCCTCCAACCCCTTGGTTCACTGAGGCATTTTCATCTAATTGTGCTTCCTTTTTCTTCCCTTTCTTTTTTCATCCTCTTCTCGTAGTCTCCATACATTCTCTCGACCATATCTGACATGCGATAGAACACCATATGAAAGTTTTCTCTTGTTCATCACACTTGTCCTCTTCATCCATTTTATTCCTTCGAGATGCATGACCAATATCTGGGTTGAAAGTCTTAAGTGTTCCTTCACCCTGATTATGCTTGGCCCTAGTAAGCATTCACACTCAACAATTCAAGTCAAGGATGACTGCTCTGATACCAACATGATCCGGGATATTTTCATCATTATGACTTATTAAAGAATTGTATTAAATGAGCATAAATTAAAGTTCACCATAAAGAAGGAAATCTCAATAAGAAGGAGACATAAGAATAAATATGAACAAAAAACTTGCTAACGAAGTTCGTCCTTGGGTGGACTACATCTCCAGGTCCTTCTCTCAAATGGGTAGGCCTTTTTATTAACTCAACAAAAGAATTTGGCAAAATACATAAGTATACCTCATTCTGGAAATAAGATGTAGAAGCTTTGCTCAGATCAGAAAATAGATGACACCATTGAATTCGTGGCACGAATTACCCAAAAATGACTATCTCCATGCCTCAATCCAACACTAGCACTTCTAGGCCCATCAAAAATCCTATTTGAATTTGTGTGCCTATAACCTGTATTAAATGACTATACTCTACATCAACTTTCAGTCCTAGTATGGACTGGGTGCGTCTCCCTTTCCCCAACTCTGGAAAAAGGCGATTTTAAATAGAATATTTGTGGGCAGATAGTCCAAAGGAATGGTAGACCGATGGTAATCCAGGAGGATCTTAAATTTTCAGGGATCCGGGGTTCGAATCCCCCTGGGACCCTTTTTGGTGTGCCAATGTTTAAGTTTGGGTTCTGCTGGACCGGTCGTCAAATTCCGACCAGTTGGAACCGCCCATCCAATACACACACACACACACACACACACACACACATATATAGCATTGACATATCCCAGTCACCAAATCCGGCGCCGGTCAGTTCGACGGTCGGATTTTTTGTTTTTATTTATTCAGACCCATCCCTCATTGGGAATTTACGAGCTACCATGTGGCTCCCCATGATTGGGCCACATGACACCTTCCCATAGGTTGCCCGATGCAAAGTCAACTACCTAGGTGGCGCTGACGTCATCTACCACATGTTGTCGTCATACATGTCCATGTAATGCCAAGTGTCCAACCAACATGCGGCCATGTGGCATGTCTGGAGGCTGCCAAGTGCAATCCCTTCATTGAGCTTCGTGGTGGCCATTTGGCACCTTGAAAATTCCAAATCCACCTGACACGTGGCAGCCTATGGGGATGCCATGTGGCATGTTGATGTCAACATTACGTATTGGTGAAGTTACCCTGTCCATTCAACCATTGACATCATGATGACGTCAATAATACAGATGTTGATGTGTCCCTTGGTTGACTTGACTTGGTTGACCAAACTTTGACCGGCCATAACCTCTTCATCCAAACTCTGTTTGATGAGTCGTTTACACCGTTGGAAAGCTTGCGATGCACTCTTCGCAATGATTCCAATTTTATGATTTTTGAGGACTTTGAATTTTTTTCCCTTTTCTATTTGTTGAGGTCATTCTGAGCTTCCTGAGATACTTTTGAGGACTCTAATTCATTTTTAGGTACTCTTGGATCCTTTCGAATCAATGGAGGTATGGCTCCTTTCATCCCTCTGTCGCTCGACGTTCAACCCCAACATGTACTTCCTTCCTCTCAAAGGGCCCTTAGAGCAATGAATCCCTCTTCTAGGGTTAAATCATGATCATCCTTTCTCTCAATTTGTGGGGGGTTGAGGGTCCCTCCAATCTATTAACCCTCAAACGTCTGATTAATTATGTGCGAACTGATATTATATTTCTACAAGAAACTATGGTTTTCTATGATAAAGTGAAATACTTTTTCCCCTGTATTAAAATGGCATTGAACACATAAAAGCACAGTTTGAATTTGGAGTAAGAAGGTTGGATCATAATGCTTATTTAGGGTTTGGAGTATTAAAGTTAGTGCTTCTTTTTATAGTGAGATGTTCTCTAAACAAATAGATCTAATAAGGATGTGATCTATGGGAAATCATGCACATATCCATTTAAGTTTACACATGTTAACAAGAAGACATATTTCTTTGGATACTAGATCTGACTAAACCAACAACCAACTAGAAATTTGACAAAAAGGAGGATGAATAAACTTGCGGATGAAGGAACTTAATTTTTTTTTAAATAACAATCTTCATATCTAAAGCTTAAAATCAATGATAGATCCATTTTTTTTTCCTTAGTAAAACTAAATAATTGACATACCAATCAATCAAGAAGGGAGTTTTCCAACGTCTTCTTTGCTTGTAATATACTCTTCACCAAAATTGCATAACCATGCTTTGATAGAAAATGAAGAGAGATGAAATGTCCTCATAAATTTTTTTATTAAAGAAGGAAAATAAATTACACAATTAATGCAAGAGCTTACAATATTTCAACATGTTCTTGAATGGCTTGAGGAGGCAAGTCGCAACTCACGATAAAACTCAAATAGAGACTCACATGGATGAATTGTGGGTTGCATTGGATCAAGGGAACCATATTCAGCTAGTGGGGTCCCTCCATTGTCATTTCATTACCAAAAAAATTATTTGTTGCAAGATCTCTGGAACTAGGGTTTTTCTCAATGAGGCATAGTGCAAATTCTGAACATGCCCCTGAACAAAATTGCCAACATGTTCATGAATGGCTTGAGGAGGCAAGTTAAAATTCATGATAAAACTCAAATCAGGACCCAGATTGATGAACTGTCAATTGTATTGGATCCAGGGTACCGTGTTTCAACCAGTGGGGCCCCTCCTCTGTCATTTCGTTGTTCAAAAAAAACATTTTTTGTAGTATATCTGTAACTAGGTTTTTGCTCAATGAGACATAGTGCAAATTTTGAACAAGAGGTCGATTTTAAAGAACAATGTGTTGGGAAATCCTGGGTAGAATGATCCCTTTGTCCTTGGCCAAATAGATGTGCGGGAGCTTGCGAAACTCCGTTATGCTACTTGGTTTGGATTTTATGCCCTCAGAACAAATTTCCAACATGTCCCTAAATGGCTTGAGGAGGTGAGTTGTAACTCACTATAAAAATTAAACCGAGACTTGGATGGATGAACCGTCACTTGCATTGGATCTGGGACATTGGATTTCCACTAGTGGGGCCCCTCATATGTCAGTCCATTTCCTAAAAAAACATTTTTTGTGGGATCTTTAGGACTAGGGTTTTTCTCAATAATACATAGTGCAAATTCTAAACAAGAGGTCGATTTTCAAGAACATTGTGTTGAGTGATTATGGGTAGCATGTTCGCATGGGCATTGGAAAAAAATACATTTGGGAGCTTACGAAACTTCTTTATGCTTCTCGGTCTAGATTGTATGCCCCCGGACCAAATTGCCAACATGTCCCTCAATGGCTTGAGAAGGCGAGTTACAATTCATGATAAAACTAAAACCGGGACTCTGATGGATGAACCATCAATTTCGTTGGATCTCAGGCACCGAGTTTCATTTGGTGGGGCTTCTTAGCTATCATTCCATTTCCCATAAAAGTGTTTGTTGCAGGATATTCATGACTAGGGTTTTTCTCAATGAGGCATAGTGAAGATTTTGAATAAGAGGTCGATTTTCAAGAACACTATGTCAGGTGATTATGGGTAGTGTGGTTGTGTGAGATTTGGAAAAAAATATGTGTGGAAGCTTAGAAAACTCTATTATGATGCTCGTTTTGGATTGTATTCCCACGGACCAAATTGCCAACATGTCCCTAAATGGCTTGAGGAAGCGAGTTGCAACTCGAAATAAAACTCAAAATCGAAATTAGATGGACGAACCGTTAGTTTCATTGCACTAGTGGCACTAATTTTTAGCAAGGGGGACCCCTTCACTATCATTCCATTGCTTGAAAATTAATTTTTTGCAGGATCACCAGGACTAGGTTTTTTCTCAATGAGGCATAGTCAAAATTATGAACAAGAGGTCGATTTTCAAGAACACCGTGTCGAGCGATTGTGGGTAGAGTGGTTGCATGGGCCTTCACCAAAAAATTTTGAGGGAGATTACAGAACTTCGTTATGCTTCTCGGTTTGGATTTTATGCCCCTTGACCAAATTGCCAACATGTCCTTGAATGGCTTGAGGAGGATAGTTTCAACTCATGATAAAACTCAAATCGGGACTTGGATGGATGAACCATCGATTATATTGGATCTAGGGAATTTTCTTTCAGCGAGTGAGGCCCCTCTCCTGTCATTTTTTTTCTCGAAAAATCATTTGTTGCAGGATCTTCAAAACTAGGGTTTTGCTCAATGAGGCATAGTGCAAATTATGAACATGTCCCGAGACCAAATTGTCAACATGTCCCTGAATGGCTTGAGGAGGCAAGTTACAACTCGTGATAAAAATAAAATCGGGACTCAGATGTATGAACCATTAGTTGCATTGGATCTAGGGAACCAAGTTTCATTTATTCGGGGCCCTTCATTGTCATTTTGTTTCCCGAAAAAGCATTTGTTGCAGGATCTTTAGAACTAGGGTTTTTCTCAATGACGTATAGTGAAAATTATGAACAAGAGGTTGATTTTCAAGAACATTGTGTTATGTGATTCTGGGTAGCATGGTCCCATGGGCCTTGGCCAAATATATGTGCAAGAGCTTTTGAAACTTCGTTATGCTATTTGGTTTAGATTTTATGCCCCCAGAACAAATTTCCAACATGTCCCTGAATGGATTGAGGAGACTAGTTGTAACTCAAAATAAAAATCAAAATAGGACTTGGATGGATGAACTTCCAGTTGAATTGGATCTTAAGCACTAGGTTTCAACTAGTGGGGCTCCTCCATTACAATTTTTTTGCCAAGAAAAGTGTTTGTTGGAGGATCTATGAGACTAGGGTTTTTTCTGAATGAGACATAGTGCATTTTCTGAACAAGAGGTTTGTTTTAAAGAACACTATGTCAGAAGATTGTGCATAGTGTGGTCATGTGGGCCTTGGCCAAACAAATGTGCAGGAGCTTATGGAACTCCATTGTGCTGCTCGGTTTAGATTTTATGCCCCTAGAACAATTTTCCAACATGTCCCTGAATGGTTTGAGGAGGAAAGTTGCAACTCATGATAAAAATAAAATCAGGACTTGGATGGATGAACCATCAATTTCATTGGATCCAGGGCACCATGATTCATCTAGTGGGGCCCCTTTGCTATCATTTTCTTTTCGGAAAATAATTTCTTGTAGGATCTTCAGAACTAGGGTTTTGTTCAATGAGGCATAGTGCAATTTATGAACAAGAGGTTGATGTTCAAGAACACTGTGTCGGGTGATTTTAGGTAGCATGGTTCCATGGGCCTTGGCCAAATAGATGTGAGAGAGCTTGCAAAACTCCGTTATGTTTCTCGGTTTGGATTTTATGCCCCCAGAACAAATTGCGAACATGTTCGTGAATGGATTGAAGAGGCGAGTTGTAACTCGCAATAAAACTCAAAATAGAACTCAGATGGATGAACCATCGGTTTCATTGGATTCAAAGAGCCAGGTTTCATCTAGTGGGGCCCCTCCATTGCCATCATGTTTCCCAGAAAAGAGTTTTTTGGAGGATCTTCGAGACTAGGGTTTTTCTCAATGAGACAGTGCAATTTCTGAAAAAGAGATTGATTTTCAAGAACACCGTGTCAGGAGATTGTGCGTAGTGTGGTCATGTGGGTCTTGGCCAATTAGACGTGTAGGAGCTTATGGAACTCTGTTATGATGATTTGTTTTGATTTTATACCCCTAGACCAAATTTCCAATATGTTCGTGAATGGCTTGAGGAGGTGAGTTGCAACTCACGATAAAACTCAAACGAGGACTCGGATGGATGAACCATCAGTTGCATTGAATACAGGAAGCCAATTTTGAGCTAGTGGGACCACTCCACTGTCATTTTGTTGTTAAGAAAAGCATTTGTTGCAGGATCTTTGGGACTAGGGTTTAGCTCAATGAGGCATAGTGCAAATTTTGAACAAGACGTCGATTTTCAAGAACAATGTGTTGATAGACCATGGGTAGCGTGGTTGTGTGGGAATTGGCCAAACATACATGTGGGAGCTTACGAAACTCCGTTATGCTACTCATTTTGTATTTTATTCCCTCGTACCAAATTGCCAACATGTCCCCGAATGGCTTGAGGAGGCGAGTTGCAACTCACGATAAATGTGGAAGGGTTTGCACCTCGAGATATTTGATCCTTCTCGGCGCTTTGTAGAGCCGTAGTTAAGATGGATCTATGTTGGTTACAATCACGATCAATGCAGCGGTGTCCAAATTTTTCAGATTGTCCTATTGTGTATATATGTTTTCTTTAAATGATATTTAATAAGTATCATTTATGATGTTGTATATATTTCAATCTGATAATTAAAAATGTCACAAAAAAAAACTTCAAGAAATTTACATCATTATCAAGTTGAATAGTAATAAAGTGATAAAATGGAAATATTGAATATTATATAGGTTACATTACATCATTAAGAAGCTAAATAATAACAAAGAAACAATGTTGAATGATAAAAAAAGGTGAATAATAACAAAGTAATATGATGAACATATAGTTTAACATATATTTGAAGATACTAAATAACATATATATTACATAGATATTGATCTCAATCTCTCTTCTTCTTCTTTTATCTTAGATAAACTTGCACACTTTCCCATCTTTTCATATCGATCAAATGAATATGGAGGTTGAAATAGAAGACCATCCAAAGATTTAACTCGAGATATGGAAGTAAAAGTGAGACCATGTCGCCCTGTATTCCCAATATTAATAGTTTCTTTCTCTAATGTTAATCCTTGGGACCTATGGATTTTTCATCCCCATGAAAGCCTTAGTGTAATTTGTCTTTCTCTGCCTCTTTCAATTGGTATAATAGGGACAATTTGAGGGAATTATTCATCCCATGGAACCCCCACATGGTTATCAAATCTAACTAAAATATATGTGGGAGGTTCAGAAGGGGATATTCCAGGTTATACACAATCTATTCAACAACCGCAAGGGCACCATTGACAAGTCCTGCATTGATCCATAAGTTAGAAGTAATCATCACTCGAGCTCCAGCAACAACAAGTAACTCAGTGTCCAATTTGTCGTCATCAACTTCAGTCAAATAGTTACTACTTACTCTTTAGGAACACTACATGCAATCGAGAGATTTAATGATCTCAAACAATGCTTATTGTGATTTTGGACATCATCGTTTGTTGCAAACAAATGCATTTCCTTATCAAATAACTCCTTTGTGGAAGCATCCATTTCGCTATCTATACGTGTCATTGATAATTTCCAGTCTTCTAAAGTAGGATTTGCATCTCTGACATTCATTAGAAGATGTCGAAAACATTTATGATCATTGCTTTGTCCATCTTGCCTAAACACAATATCAATAGTCACAACTTTTGTGAACTATCTCCATAATTCTTTCACAGGACCATCACATGCATAAGAAGGTTTATCCATAAGGATGTAGTTTTCCCAAGTCACCAACTAATTTAACTGACCTCCCTCCAAAGAAAATAGTTGATTGTTCTAGAATAGCTTGCTGAAGTTGAGCATCAATACTTTTTAATAATTTTTTCCCTATAAAACTCATCTCATCAATAAGGATGTATTTGATGTGCTTGATCTCCTCTTGGAAGGAAATCAAATGAAGCCCTTGTAAGTCATTCATGTCCCTTACATGTATATGAAGTGTAGAGTGTATTGTCGATGTAGATATGTTGAATGTTGCAACACCGATAGGAGCCAAAATAAGTAAGGGGCTCTTATTAAGAAGTGAATCAATTTTCATGGCATGTTTAATAGCACCAATTAAATAGGACCTTCCAGTACTGGTTGCCAATTACATTTTGACATCTCCTATGCCTGTTTGTACACCTCGACCACCAACTGGAAGTTCGTTAGGGACAAACCCGCCTAGTGAAAGTTCAATGATCCACGATGGAAGCAGTAGGGGAACTCCATCCCTGAATCCGGTCTCAGAGGAGTCTAAGAGAAGTCAGAGCTTGAGCCCTTCAAGAAATGGGAAAGTGATAGAGATCATGAAACAAATGTAGTTTGAAATTAGATGCGAGATGGTAGATCTTACCTTTTACATGGAACTCATGAACCATCATATTTCCATGCTCATGACCGTCTATGTGTGTCATGTTCCTTAGTAGATGGAAGTGTTCTTGTAGGTGCAGGATGTAATGCTTCTTCAAATTCATGTTCGTCTACCTTCGCCAAATCCCAACAACTTCGAGTTAGGCGCCCCAAGTCATGAATATGGTCAATAGATCATATACCAGTTTTTTCCCTATTTTTTTTAAGTCAATTAAGATGATAGGCTATCTTGTTCTACTGGATTAGATTTTGTGTGTAATTTTTTTGAATTATAGATGGAAACCTTTTAGTTTTGGGATGGCACATTAGACCATGAAAACATTGTGAAGTAAGGCTGGTTTTCCTTTTAATGGCAACCTCAACTTTGCTTCAAGCTCTAAACTCTTGAATGTAATATAAAATCTTATTTAAAAAAAATAAAATCTTAAAATAATGTTTACAATTGAAAAACCCCTCTTTTAAGTATTTTATATATGAAATCAAGAAAACACGTAAAAATTCACTTTAAAAAAATAACACATTTTAATTTTTCTTTATAAAATAATTTTATAAAGAAAATATAATTTTATAAATAAAAAAAATTTAACAAATTTGAAAAATAAAAATTTAAAAAGTTTTTTAAATCTTTTCAATTTTGTAATAAATCCAAACAAATTTTACAATCATGTAAAAAAAAATAAAGTAAAAAACTTATAATCATAAAACATCAACCATGTTTTTACTAAAGACTTATTTTCACCTATCATTTAAAACAAATCAACTTATAAAAATTTTGAATG
>JASDQU010357320.1:0-11925 GCA_032191745.1 Picea mariana | reverse complement strand
TATATTCTCAACCCTCGATGATATATTTGCCAACACAATAAATGTAACATTTCTCTAAACCAACAGACAACAACCATGAATTTTATAATATAGATAGGGCATTTGAAGAAGAAATAAATTTCTTACTAAAGTTCCCTCGTACATAGTCTACAAGTGGAATGCTCCCTTTTAAGTTGATGATATATCTCCATGTAAAGCTAATGGGAAAAAAACTGAAGTTTGGCTAGAGGTATCTCAAGCTACAAGGTAACTACAATATAAAAAATCATTAGAGTATAGATGACATCATCTTTGATAAAAAATCATAGAGTATAGATGAGGTCATCCTTGAAGTGCATGTTAGTGTGGAAGTAGTGATGAAGTTTTGGATTTCAAGGTTCTTTTAACTCAATCCATGAGGATTTCAAGTAGGCTTTGTGGATATATTCTCTAATACCTCTATTAATATCCCTCTTATCCTAGACAAAGGCAAGCCTCTCCCTGAGGACTTGTGGCTCTGAACGTTACACTTCTTTCATATAGGAATTAAGGCCCTCTAAGATATCTTCTCCTTATAAACCAAATGTTATATTCCTTAGCCTCAGTTGAATCAAGTCCTATAAATTAAATAATGTTGACAAGTTCTCTCAACCTTGCACTTCTTTCGTATAGGCATTAAGACCCTCTAGGATATCTTCTCCTTAAAACAAAAGGTTAGGTTCCTTAGGCTCAATTGAATCAATTCCTTTAGATTAAATAATGTTGACAAGTTCCTTTTCAATAAAATTCTGACTTTAATTTCCACTTGTTTATTGTTCAAGTTGGGGGCTCAACCTCCAAAGATATTATGGAAGGATTGAGCCAAGCTATAAAAACATTACATCATCAAATACAAGCCAACGAGTGGTTGTAGATAGTTGAGCACAACCTCGATATTAAATCTACAACCCAAAACAATGCTCTATCAACTTCAAGCAATATTAAAATTACCTCCAAAGCCTAATTAGGCTATGCTAGCATGGAAGTATTCCCTTGCAAGTTTTCTTGTCATTTGGGTTTACTTCAACCTATATGTGATTTTTAATTGCATAATAAGACTCTTGGGCATATTTTTAAATATGAAAAAAGGCCAAAGTTGTCTAGGAATGGTTGGAGAGCTTGTGTAAAATTATGCACTCCTTCATAGAAAATATGGAATGTAGATTTGCTTGGTGCAGTCTAGACAATTGATTTTACAGTAGCAAGGCATGTTTTTAGGGTGTGTTGTCGCCTAATCCACACCTCGTGTCATGTGGAATAAATATTTAATTCACAAGATGTGGCCTTTGAGGCAAGTCTCGGCCTAGGTAGTTGTTTCCAAACACTCTATTCCTTTGTCTAGGATAACTCCTAGCAAATCCAAGTGGGGTAGTCCATAATAAAATAATCTAAAGATGATTAAAGCTAAGCACAATGCTATTCTAGGATTTAAATGAAATAAAATAAAATACAACTGATCTAAGAAATTAAATGTTTTTCGGTGCTTGTATTTATTTTAGGTTTATTTTAACTTGCTAAAATAAAAAGGAACACATGCAAAAGACAAAACACAAAAAATGAGACAATCCCCCCAAGAGTGGGGGGATGAGAGGCCTAGTGGGTTATCCCACTATTTCTTGTGAGTTACAATCTTTTTAGAAGAGTTTTTGATGGTATTTTATAGATTTAATACCATGCAAAGTTACAAATAGAGAGAAAAATGATATTGAAAGAAGGTTAGGTTTCTTGGGTGATACTGGATGCTCCAGATCCTCGAAAAGCAGGTAGAGATTCCCATTGGATGTTCATCAAACCTGAAAAAAAAAAACAATATAAAGTGGAGAAGATATGCCCAAAAGTGATTTTGGACAGCCTACAAAAGGTGTTAGTTTTTTGCACAAAAAATACCAAGTGAAAGCTATGTGAAAAGTTAGCAAAATCAACCAAAAAAGCAAGTAGAATGCTAGCCTTATTAGTGTATTTTTTTTGTTGTTAAGGACAAAAAACAATAAGGCACTAATATTTCCAAATATATAATTTAAATCTCTTAAAATTGAAACTGTCTTCTGGCCTTGAGATTTAATTGTAAAATACTTCCTAAGAAGAAACTTCATGTGCTAGATCTACTTGGATTAATGAAAAATTGTAATTGAAAACTATATCTAGAATGCATGCAATGCAAAAGTAAGATCTACTTTTGATTTACAATTAAAATAAATATCTACTTATAAATGCCAAATTAAAGTATCAAGAAAGTATTTGATTTTTTGAGAAGGAGAGAGAGAAGCTTGGTAATGCAGAATCCTTAGGCTATGGAGTCTTTTGGTGAGAAGCTGAGGGACTTTGTTCTCGATAGGCTTGAAGCTTGTGGAAGATTGAACTCGAATAAGCCACTTCTCCAAATATGAGGAGATATTGAGGTGCTCCCTACACATAAAATCTAGATAGTATGTTAATTAACTAAAATTTGCATACAAATCTCTAATCGCATATGTAAAAAGACAAAAAGATCTAAAAAACAAACTAGCTAAGAAGATCTTTTCCTATTGGGCGAGAACACCCATTCAAAGGCCAACTTACAAAATTATAATGCAAATAACTAAGCTATGGTTACCTCATAAATTTAAATATGATCATCAAGCATCCACACAAGTAATGCAATCCACCATATTGACCTCCAAAGTCTTCTTTATTCCAAAAGTATAACAATACAATACAATCAACAAGCCAAATCCCAACTCTCATTAACCAAAGAGAGGAGAAGAAGGTTGCTTAAATAGCAAAGAAGGGTGCACTTCCTGAGGGAGGGTGCTAATCCCAAGATGGATGACCCATATGGATGGATAGATCTTTGCCACAAGGAAAGTAACTCAAGAAAGGCACCACCACTCAAGTGAAGAAGGGTATAGAGGGTGCCACCTCTCAAGAGGTTGGTGCATCTCTCCTTGGGATTGCCACACTCAAGGAGAATGCACCACTTCTTGAGAGAGAGGGCGCACCACACATAGGGATATTCATTAACTCAAGAGAACTCACCACCTAACTCTCCCTTAATTTCAGTTGACTCTGACTAATAGCCAGTGAGGCTAAGTGAATTGAAGACAATTCAAAAACATGTACCGAACATGTTTCCTTAATAATAGGGAGCTGATTTATTTGTCTTTTATTCACCTTTTTCAAGTAAAATTGATTTTTGATGAGAAAAAGTCAATTATTCTTCTCTAAAATGGGGTAAATGGGTAAAAGGGGTATTCTAGGTTAGATAACGATACCCCCCAAGGCATATAACAACTCCTAGTACCACCTTTTTAATATTACATCAATTTACAAGGTAAAAATCCCATTTTACGAAAACTTTTATGACTTATTAAAACAATTAAAAAATCCTAGAGGGACCTAATGCATGTCCATAAGACTCTAGAATAATTATTAGCATGGTAATATACATTATACACTAGACTCAGACAAAACAAACTAAGGCTTAACCATTAGTACACACTCAATTTTGGAGGAATGAGTGAAAAAACTTAGAAAATTATAAATCGCTAAAAAGCAATATATAATTGACCAAGTGAAAAAAAACACTCTAGAGTATGTACTAATGACCAAGTCTTAGGGAGCTAATCCTTTTACATAATAAATGCCTCATGCTAACTCATTTTATTACAATTCCCCCATGGGGGTATGGAACATGCATAAAAGAAGAAGAAGAAGAAAATTTAAGGGGCCATAATGCTTGGTTGGACTTATAAACTCTAATTTTGAACAAGTGCTTTGTTCAATATTTGTAGATCATCATCAATATTGCATGGTGAAACTAGGGAGGTAACAATTGGCTCCATATGGGGATGTGTTCTTGATCTTTGGAAAGCATGCAAGAACCTCTGAATATGTGATCTTCACAATGAGAAAATGTCTCACCAAAAAATTATCAGTGGCACATGAACTATATAGAAATCATTAATAAAATACAAGTTGCACACACACACACATAGAAAAGAGAATAAAAGTAAACGTTGAAGAAATAAAAGTAAAATAAAAGGAAGAAGGGTTAGAGTCAAACTATTTTATAATGGATGCCCCTTGGGTATCATATGTTATCATTGAGGAGCAATTTGAGGAGTTTCCCATTCACTAGCAAATTTAGCTTTACATTGTCCAACTGGCTGAGATGAGTTTTCAAAGGACCTCCTGTATTTACCCTTTGGTTATAAAAACACCATGTTGTCCTAGACTATCACAACAAGACAATCACATCACTTAATGAAGAAGGGAAACAAGGAAAGATTCAAGGCATTATGAGAGCTGTAGTTGTTAGAGATCTTTCAACTATGCAGTTAAAGAAGAGTTTCGGGAAGGGATGTCATATTTTTGCATCCCATATGGAAGATGCAACCAAAGGTAAAGTGGAAATCATTGAATATCATCTGGTCCTAAGGGATTTTAAATATATTTTTAGAGAAATCCTAGGATTGACACCAAAAAGATACATTGATTTCTCTATTGATTTGATGTTAGGTGCTTCCCTAGTGTCCAAGACACCTTACAGAATGGGTATGCCGGAATTGAAATAGTTGCAGATGCAACTTGAAGAGTTATTAAAGAAGGGGTGTATACTCCCAAGTGTGTCACCTTGGGAAGCCCTGATTATTTTTGTAAAGAATAAATATGGGACCTGAAGGCTGTGTATTGATTTTAGACAACTGAATAAGGTCACAATAAAGAACAAATATCCTTTGCCAAGAATTGATGATTTTTTTTATCAGCTGAAAGGTGCAAGGATCTTTTCCAAGATTGACTTGAGATTAGGCTATCATCAAGTATGGATAAAATAAGAAGACATCAACAAGACAACATTCAAGACAAGATACAATCATTATGAGTTCACAGTAGTGCCATTTGGACTATCAAATGCACCATCAATCTTTATGTGTTTGATGAATGGAGTTTTCTGGGAGTACTTGGAAAAGTTTGTGATTATGTTTGTAGATGAAATTCTTGTATACTCTAAATAAAAAGAGGAACATGAGAAACATTTAAGAATGGTGTTGCAAGTTTTAAGAGAGCATAAATTGTATGCTAAGATAACGAAGTGTATCTTTTACCAAAATAAGATTCACCACTTGGGGCATATAATTTCGGCAGCATGGGTAGCAGTGGATCCTGAGAAGATAGAGGACATTAGAGGATGGCCAATGAAAAAGAATGTGACAGAGGTTAGATCATTCATGGGGATTTCTGGTTATTACTGAAGATTCATAAAAGGATTCTCAAAGATTGCAAGTCCAATCGCTTCTTTTCAAAAGAAGGGAGTGAAGTTTGAATGGACACCCAAGTTTGAAGAAAGCTTTCAACAGTTGAAGGAAATATTAACAAGTGCACCCATATTGAGGATTACATATCCAAACAGAGATTTCGTTGTGTGCACTGATGCATGCAAGGAAGGGATTGGTGGAGTTCTTAGTCAAAAGGATCATGTGGTATGCTATGAATCGATAAAATTAAAAGAGCATGAAATAAATTATGCCACCCATGATATAGAGTTAGAAGCAATTGTACATGCATTGAAAATGTGGAGGTATTACCTCTTGGTAAGAAATTCAAGCTAAGGACAGACCATTGTGGACTTAAACATGTGTTTGGACAACCAACACTAAATGCCAAACAAACTACATGGATGAAATTTCTGAGTGAATATGACTTTGAGATTAAGAATATCAAGGGAAAATAAAATCAAGTGGTTGATGCACTCAGTAGGAGAGCACATGAAGTGCATCTTACAACCATCAACATGTATAGGACTGATATAAAAGATCGAATTCTTGCAGCAGCAAATTCACATCAGAATGATTTAAAAATAAAAGAGATATTACATCAAGGTAGTTTTCAGCAAAAAATTAATTATTTTGAGCTGAAAGAGGATGTAATTCCCATGTACGAAGGTAAGGTGTGTTATAGAGCATTTTGTAGGTTTGGAAAATCCCAACCCAACCACAAAGCAAGTGCTACAACTTGGGATCTCTACACCCAATGTCACCTCAATGTAGGTCTTGCACTTCAAGGGTGACTAGGTCACTCTACGAAGGCGATCTCGGTGACCCTAGGGGGAATGAGATGGATAAAGATAGAGATGGAATTGGAGCACCTAGAGTTCAAGTCTAAGTGGATTGAAAGGAGTGGAATTAAGTCTTGGGAAGGTCCAAGGATTGCCAAGTATGTTGAGTAACCTGTGAATGGTGAAATACCTGCTCGAGACACAAGAAAAACCACTTTGCAATTATGTATCTTATTTGGATCAGCAAGTTAATATTGTTGTCCCTAATTTGCAGCAATAGATAACAGTGTATTAGAAATAATATGGTACTATAAGCTGCTCAATAAATGATAGAGATCAAGTAGAAAATAAAAGAGAAAGACTAGTTAATGACTAGCTAAACTCAAAAAGCAAAACCAATATTCTAGCATAAAAAGATAAGGTTGTCGTAAACACTTGTATGCAAAAAATCATATAAGCCTTATGGATTTAACATTCAATGTATTACAGAAAGAAAATCAGCCACTAAAAACCCCTCAAAATTTTCCAAAAAGTGCGCTAGACTAAGAAGAATAAGTGTGCAAACTTTGAGCAAAATCCAATGGTTGATAAGAGAGTTATTCAAGCAAATGAGTTAGGTTTTATGCAGCCATAATGGATGAAGATGTAATTTTATAAAAAAATAAAGAACTAACCCCTTGATGTGGACACCCTAGTGGCTATGAGGTTCCCAAGGCACAAGGAATACAATCCACTTTGCAAGAAGTAAAAATGACCAAAAATCATGTTTCCCAATGCAATATTTTGTTTCTCCAATGAAATAATAATGGCTAGTTCTCTTAATTATTGGGTTAATGGGGTCATGCAAAGAAAGAGCTAGAGAAGCTACCTCCTTGGGGGTGTAAACCCTCTTACTTCCCAAGGAAATTTTATCTAGCTAGGGTTTGAGCTAAGAGGGTTTATGCCCTTATACTTCTCTTAGAAAACACTTGTTTAACCAATAACATGAATCATAAATTGATGAAGACTATGGTGGGGGTGTATTCCCTTATACTTCCCACCTATCTCCTAGCACAATAACCTTGACTTGAAACAAATGATAACATGAAAGTAAAAACCATACCAATTCAAGGGAAAATGACAAGATAATCCACCACAATAGCAAGAGATAAGCCTTCCAAGGCTAGCGCATCACTTCCATAAACCATAAAATCAAGATATAACCATAAACATGAGCCAAGAAATAAAAATTTGCCAAAGGTAGTGAAAATTTCAGACCAATACTTCTCACAATGAGGGAGAGTTATGATAAAATGAGATATTGTGATCTCTTATTTATAAAAAATGTCACCAAGGTGATTTGCCCATAAATTAAGGGGTAAACCACAAGACTAGGGGTCAACAATCCTAATCTTTCCCCCTTTAACAAAGTAATATTAAACAATTCATTTAAAGTTTCACTTTTGCACAAATAAACCCTAATTTTACATTGATGTCTCCCCTTTAGGGGACATTTTTCCACTTGAAAGAAGTCGTTGGTGTTGGAGAAGCATGGGTAGGCCTCCAAAGGACACATGCCAAGCATATAGATAATATCTTCATGGTGAAGACCTTCTTCTCCTCAAAAACATCCATGTGTCAATGAGTGGCACCTCACCACCAAGCCCTAACCACCCTAGGTGACGTCATGTCTCTCCTAAGAAAAATGGTTGGCATGTGGGGGCTAGGATATATCATCCAAGTCATCCTCAAGGCCTTCCAAGTATGATATTTCTCATCTAGCATGTAGGCACTTGGCATCCAACATGTGGGCTTGTAGCCTCATGGAAACCCAAGCTAAGCTTTTTCTCCCAAAACTGTCCACCAACTAGGTCCTGCAAAGACAAACAAGCACGCCCTCCAAGGAAATCAAGTCATAACATCATGATAAGTGAATCCAATCAATAAATGAGTCACATAAGCATGTGCATCAAACATCACTATATCAAACAATTAATTGCTCAAAGACACTATGCAATTTGTCAAGCTTGAATATGGAAGGGTCTACGAGGTGTCCTATTAAGTAGATCTTGCCTTAGATCAAGGAGAGTTTCCAAGAGATTCCTTTCTAAGCCATGTAAAATGGATGAAGTGGTTGGGGTGAAGACTCAATGGGTATAGGGATCATGACATACAAGGGGTTGTAGTGTCTCATTCTTGGGTGCCTTTGTAGAGGGTGTGTGGTACCTTCATCTGCAATGCACTTTTTCCAAGCCCATTAATTGTCATTATTTTATTCTTTCATAATTTTAAGGAGAGATTGAAGGTCACCCACAAACACCTAGTGGAAATGAGAAGGTTGGATCATGATCAGACCCCCTTTCTCTCAGCCATGCAACTGAGATCCATTACCTTGGTTTGGTGACCATATGATGGCAATGTCATACTACTAGATATTCATGGACGTGATAGGTCAGCTCGTGATGAGACCTACTATCCTTCAACTAACCTTTTAAGCATTCTTTATTATATTGTGGGTCCCCTTTAATCAAAGATAAGTGTTTCACTGCTTTCTTGGGTGATCCCTAAGTGAAGCATCTGGAAGGTTCATACAAGGATTTTATCTTTTACACAACATCAATCCCTCTGAGCCTTCAACCCCTTCTTCCCATAGAATGAGGGACAACCCCTTATTGGGCCAATACACCCTAAAATCCAAAGAGATAAGAAAATGGAGGGTAATAATGATGGAAAGTGGTAAGTATGGTTGGGAACGGTATGATGGCTCATTAAGGGAGTTCCTAGTAGCAAACCCATCCCCAAGGGTCTATGCTATGTCTTCATTTTTTGTCATTCTACACATATGGCTATGTAATTAGCCAATTCCTTTTTCATTACTAGCCAAAAATATTGGCTTCTTACATCTGCAATTATTTTTTGATATCCTAGGTGCCCGACATATGGCACATTATATATTTCCTTCAAAATTGCAATTTTCAGCTCACTGGAATTTGGCACATACACCTTGTTATCACCATTTTGTGGATAACTTAGGAGATTATGTCTCGAGGCCCTCAGGTTGCAGATATGGAGTGTTGAGAGACCGCATAACTAGCAATACCCTTTTACATAGTTGGAAACCCCTCTCACCACCACAGATGGTCACATATTTCCAGATGGAATCCAAAATCTTGAAGGAGCATGATTCCATCATGGTGGTGGTGGATAAATTGACTAAGGAAACACATTTTATCTCAGTAAATACTACACACAAGGCAACAAATATTGCAGAAATATATATGAAGGAAGTTGCTAGGTTACATGGAGTGCCTAAGGCAATAGTTTCAAATAGACATCCCAAGTTTACTTCCAATTTTTGGAAAGGTTTGTTAAAGGGCTTTGGAACATGTACAAATATTAGTACAATGTATCAACTAGAGTCAGATGGGAAAATAGAGAGGACTAAAAAAATAATTAAAGACATGCTTAGAATATGCGTGATGGATCAACCATCAAAGTGGGAATATTATATTCACTTAGTGGAATTTGCATACAATAATTAGTATCATACCTCATTGAAAATGAGTCCATTTGAAGCATTGTATGGAAGAAAATGTAACACTTTGGTAAGTTGGGATAATCCAGCAGACAAAGCACTTGTTGGGACAGATTTGTTAAAGGAAATGGAAGAGTAGGTGAAAAGGATAAAGAAGAATTTAAAGGCCTCCCAATATAGGAAGAAAATTTATGCAGACAAGAATAGAGTGTTTAGAGATATTAAAGTGGGTGAACATGTGTTTTTAAAAGTCAAGGCAAAGGGAAGTTCACTAAGACTAGGAAGTTTCCCAAAGTTGGCAGCAATATATTGTGGACCTTTTGAAATATTAGAAAAAATAGAGCCAGTTGCATAGATGCTAGCATTTCCTGCATCCATGAGAGTACATTATGTATTTCATGTATCATTATCGAAGAGATATGTGCCTGACCCTAACCACATAATTGATTGAAAATGTGATCCAGGTGGAGCACGAAGGGGATTTTCGGGTGGAAGTAGTACACATCCTGGACCGGAAATTCAAAGTGCTAAGGAACAAGGCCATAGGGCTGGTAAAGGTTCAATGGACCTATTATGATCCTAAAGATGTTCCATGGGAGCATGAAGAAAACATGCGGGAAGAGTACCCACAAATTTTTGGCAATTTTGAAGAAAATAGAATGCAAGACTCCATTTTGAGTAGCTAGAGTTTCGAAACCACATCTCAGAATCCTAGCCAACAACGTTGGGGACCTTGATAAATGAATGGCTCATTCCTTGCTTTAGCCTTGATAAACAGATGGTACATATCTTAGGTTAGCCTTGATAAATGGATGGTACATCTCTTGGTTTAACCTTGATAAACATATGGTGCATCCCTTGGGTTAACCTTGATAAACGAATGGTGCATTCCTTGGGTCAGCAAGTTGAAAGGAACATGAGATTATGGTTGGGACTACTGCTGGAGTTGTAAAATTGCATACTTTTTTTATTTTCTAAGTATTATGATGTAAATTTTCATATATGTATATCAGCATAGTGTGCACCGAGGACGATGCACAATTGTAGGGGAGAGGGAACGTAACATTGTTGTGGTGGGAAATCCCCCTACGGACTAGCAAATAGGGTTATAGTATGCATGCAGATATGACCAAAAGAAACCTACTTTCTACCTTCCTCCCAGACTTAATCCCCATTTCTTTTCAGCAAATACATGGTTAGACCAACATACCTTGTTCCGGATGTTCAATGTCGATCCTTCTTCACGCTTGATCGCTCGTTAGAATCTCTCCTCCCAAGGCTGACCTGCATACAAAACAAGCAAAAAACTACACCTGCATTTTACCTACAAACTAATGGGTTAGAGATTCAAACATATATTTACTTAACTATAAAGAACTCATATAGTGGGACGAGAAAATCATTTCTTTATTATTAACTTTAAAGAATCAACTTACAATGTTGAGACCAGCCACTGCTCCGTGAATCCTGATCCTGGGCTCCTCTTCAAATGTCCTCCAACTTCTTTGCTTTGTATCTCTTCTTGCACAAGGATGGCTAAAGGGTTGGGACAATGAGAATGTGCAATTGGGCAGAGTTTCTTTACTCTATTTCTCCTCTTCCAAATAGGACCCCTAACCCTTCTTTTATAGGCTAGAAGAAGCTAGGTATTTGGGCAAACCCTTGGCCATGCATGGCCGGAATATTTAGTTAACTCACCCAAAGTTGTGTGTTTCGTTGACAACTTTCCTTTTTTTGTGCTTCTGAAGGTCCACGTGGGCTGTAGTGGGCCAACTAGCATGGACACTGTAGATCCACGCGGGTTGTAGTGGGTCAGCTAGAGTGGACTTTTGAAAATGGAGTTTTAGAAGAGTTTTTCAGTAGTGTTTTGGCAAAGAAGGAATCTGAGATGGCCTAATGCCAGGTAAGCATGTATGGTGCAAATTAGGGTTATAACAGATGCCCCCTAATGTGTGAGGTCAGAAGAGCATCTGGTGGCTGAAATACATTACCAATATTTACTGATGTTCCGAACAAGTGAGCCCAGGGACCAGGAACTGGGAGATGCCATCTGTAAAATAACAAATGTCTCACCGAGGCGGGCATACCCATGCTCAGGATAAAATAAAATCATGGCTACCAATCAAATACACTGTAGATCCATGTCAAATAACTATATAAAGTGTAGCCGTGAAAAATACACAACGAAGCGACATCTCGAAATCAAAAAGATATACATATAGAGTATCCATCTTCTAGAAGCTGATACGGCCTGATGGCTGGAGATGAGATCTTCAGAGCTCGAGAAACAACTTCAAAATATTCAAAACTCAGGTAGGATTTTAATATGAGTGTATGACTTCATTACCTAGAGGTCTTT
>JASDQU010357317.1:0-11926 GCA_032191745.1 Picea mariana | reverse complement strand
TCAGTGAATTCCCATGCATCCCAATACCACTTTTTCAACCATCCACTTCATGTAAGTGTCCTTACTTTCGAATAATTAAACCAGAAATACAAAAATACAAAGTATAAAACAAAATCCTAAAAAAAAAATACTAAATACAAATAAATAAATAAATATTCTACACGGATACACAAACAAAATATAAATGCATATAATTTCAACACAAACACATATATACATATAAATATATCCAACATAGATACAAATACAATATACAACACATATACAAAATATAAATATAAACAAATACAATATACAACACAAATACAAAATATAAATATAATTATAAAATACATATAAAAATTCGATAATAAATATAAAATGTAAAAAGAAATTAACACAAATACATAGATGTTCAATATAAAGATAAATACAAATATAAACAAATATATCAATATCAATATAAATATTCATTATTTAAAAAGAAAGTCAACCTATAAATATAATTCACATAAACAAAAAACCACAAAATAACAACTTACAAACTCAGCCTCCAAAGGAGAGACTAAAAGATCGACCAATGAAAAAATTAAAACTAAATTAAAACTAATTTTAAAACTATTCAAACTATACTATCTAATAACATATTTCTAATTTTAAAACTATTAAAACTATATTATCTAATGACATACTTGCATACAAATGGTTATAGTCTAATCAACTCTAGTTTAGTTTAAGGTACATTTGATACAAATGGTTACCATTCTCAGAAAGGATCCACACTATTAACGTATGCAATTAGAAATTTATAAAATTTCACTATCTCATAATTCTATCTCTGTCACTATCTCATAATTCTATCTATAGAAGGACCTGAAATGGACGGGTTCAAAAAGAGTTAAGGAAGGAGGATTGATAATAAACTCTTGATAAACTATCCACCGTTTTTCACGATCTTATTATATAGATACACGTTGGGTTCTCTTTAGCCTCCTGCAAAAATGGCGTCTCTAGTGCCTAAGATGATACCTAAGAACGTAATTGTGGCAGGTACTCTTTCAAATTAGCACACTTCCTATGCAATCAATGGAGGATCGAATTGGTTGACGGGAAGGAATGGGTTTGGTGATTTTCACTTTGATTTCTAATTTCGTAAATAAAAATAATAATTTATTCTATAATTTTTTATCAAAATATAAAATATAATATAAAAGGAAAAACAAATTATTTTTTTAGTGAGTTTTTGTTATTAATAAAAATATAAAATATATTAAAAAAAACAAATCATTAAGAAAAAGTTAAAAGTTGAACCTGGCATTTTTTTAATTCTATTTTAATAATATAATATAAATTATTACAATGTTTCAATATGATGATCCAAGGATGGAGAGGATGCAGATTACAATGAGCCAAGAATGGAGAAACCTAAATTTTCACGCCTGTTATAAAGGAATGAAATTTTACTACGGGACTAAAATAAAATGTAGAAGACGAAATTTAATTCTGTATCTGAAAACTTGTTGGTCTACATACAATGGTATTTATCTGAAGAGTAAATACCATTATACCCAAAAACTGAAGAGTAAATACAATGGTATTTATCTGAAGAGTAAATACCATTGAATATCACTGTACCCAAAAACTGAATGGTTTTTTGATCAGTTCGGGAATTGGATTTCCCTACCAGAGTAAAGAAAATTTGCATAGAAATTAATCTACTAGATTAACCGCACAATAATTTAAAACAGATAACTCATATTAACAGATACTCATTAATAACATGATGTAACACCACTTTAATAATCTAGTGAATTGTATGATTATATTTAAATTTAAGTTTAATAAGATGATCATGTAGATATTCTGAATTGTATGGCCATGTTTAAATTTAGGTTTAATAACATGATCATGTCAATGTTCCATGAATTTTTTCAAAATAGTAAAAATAAGATTAGTAAAGATTTTCTCAAATTACTTTTAGGAAATATGTTTTTCACAAATTCTGAGAGTCAAATTTTCAAATCTGATTATAATGAATGATTCAATATCCTATAATAGAATAAGGATTAGTGACTAGCACTTCCTTTATGAGATATTTAAATGATACTTCTTTGTTTGAAGAAGGACGATATTATGGCTAAGCCAAACATCAAATTGGTGTATGAGTCAAATTGGTGTATGTGATGCAGGAACATCGTTGGCAAGCGCGCAGAGGTGGGACCACTCAACACTTGGGATTTCTCCCGGAACTTCAACGTGGTAGTTCAACTGATTTCAGGATCCGCCTCCACTCAACGCTGAAATTCACCTTCGGAGACATGCTTGAACCGATGTCGGGTTTTCCCTTTGAAGCAAGTTTTTGAAATTGTAAAAGAGAGCAGAAGTTCCACTTCAGCTCTGGAAAGAAACAAATCTAAGATAGCGTAGGATAAGGTTTAAAGTAGGAAAATAGCCAGGGAAAAACCCTAGTGATATTTTGAGTTATGAAAAAGTTTGTAAGCCCAGTTAGCAAAGAGAGGTAAGAAAGAGACAAGTCATCTGTGAGAGAACTGTGAGTAAACAGAAAGATCTCAGTTTTTGAACTACTGAAATTTGTATGTGCTATGTAGCCAGTGGGCACTTATGAATAGACTAGAATGGAAAATTGATCCAAATGTGTTGTTCTTGGACTGTGTGTATTTTCCTGTTAATTTCTGTTTTATAAGCAAGTGAATGGAACGGTGAGTTTTTTCCAGTTTCAATTGTTTCTCTTCATTAGGAGCTCTGCAAGGTGTGCATTGAGCCAGAGAGAAATGTTGGGGAATTTTTTTTCTTCACCGGGAACTCTGCAAGGTGCACATTGAGCCAAGGAGAAAACGTCGTGAATCTGAGTTATCGACATCTGAACCATACAGAGCTTAGAAGAGATAAGACCTTGGAAGTGTTGTCAAAGTCCAAGAATTCATTCCCTGGAAGAATCAAAGACCGAATCTTCACAGACATAGAAATATTCTAAGTCGAAATCGAGTAAATCTCAGAAGGAAGAATGTTGTCGAGCATCGGATCGTGGTGGAAATTCCCGCAGACCATCCAATTGAAAAAGAGGAGCGCAGGCTTTAACCCTGCATAGATCCAGGAGGAGAGTTCGGGGATCCAAACGGATGGTGGAGGATCCTCGAGGGTGAACACCGAAACCCTGTAAGTCGTTGGATCAGGTAGAGCTGTGAGGAGGCTAGTGGCGAGAGGTTCTCAATGTTCATTTTAGGACTTCAGGTAATGGGAGTTGGGAGGATGGAGGTTTTGTTCCCGAGAACCCCGAATCACGAAATAGCGAAATCGCGATTCGACATGAGCTTTCAATCACAGGAATTATTATGAGTCGTTGATCGAACATCAAAACATTTTGGAATTTCGGCTTTTCGATGATCGGAGATTCCAAGGAGCAGTCATACTCTTTGTATCTAGATTTCACAGAACGCAACATCCCGAAATCGAAAGACACCAGGCATTTCGTTGTTTCGGCTTTCGGCATTTCGGCTTTTCGGCGACTCAAAATTCCAAGGAGAAGGGACACTCCTTGCATCTTGATTTCACGAAATGTGAAATCCCGAAAAGGAGTAGGCGTTGGGTCATTTTGGCTTTTCGGCGACCGGAACCTTCAAGGAGCAGAGACATCCCCTTGCACCTTGATTTCACGAAACGCAAAATCCTGAAAAGGAATGGACACTAGGTATTTCATCTTTTCAACGACTGGAGACTCTAAGGAGAGAGGATATCCCTTGCATCTAGATTTCATGAAACGTGAAATCCTGAAGGAGCGAGTGCCAGGCCATTTCGGCATTTTGGCTACCAAGGGTTAGAGAGGCCAGAAGATGGGACACTTGACCCATGAATTCTCGGTCCTCGATAAACGCCTTTTTGACTTGGCACTTGGTCATAGACTTTGGTCATGCACTGTGGGGAGCTCATGCTTGGCGCCAAAAAAAGCCAACTGAGCATTCGCAAGGGACCTACATATTCGTCTGAAGGATTCCAGTTTGGAACCAGAAGAGCCATTTCGGCTCCAGAATTAGAAGATCCTGACTGGGAGGTCGTGCAACCCTTAGGAGGAATAAGGGGTCTGCACCAGGTGGTATCAGAGCACTTTTTTTCATCTGTAGATTTCAAGCTAAGGAGGAAAAAGAAGGAGACAGAAAAACTCAGAGTTGTACTCTGTGTGTGATAGACAGTCAACACCATGCCTCCAAGAAGACGAGGTCCACCTTTAGGCAACTGTGTTGTAGAAAGGGAAGTGTGAGAGCTTCATGCTCTAATGGAAACAATGGAAGAAACACAGAGAAGAGAACCTGACACTGGGGATGTCAGTGATGCAGAAAGTGAAGAATTTGAGGCTGAAGAAGCTGTAGGAGAGGATGGTGTAGAAGAATGGTTGTTGAGTGAAGTTGCCAGATTGGGAGGCATAGCTAAGATAGAGGTTCCCATGTATGAGGGGAATATAGATGTTGAAGAACTATTGGACTAGATAAGGTCCATGGACAAACACTTCGACTATGAATATGTCAATGAGGAGAAGAAGGTGAAGCAGGGAGTCACCAGGCTAAAAGGGCATGCATCACTATGGTGGGATGAACTGCAGGCTAAGAGGAGAAGTAAAGGCAAACAAAGGATAAAGAATTGGGACAGGATGGTAGCCAAACTGAAGGCTAAGTTCATACCCAAGGACTACCAGATCAATCTGTTCAGGAAACTACAAAACTTGATACAGAAAGGAATGACATTCAAGGAGTACACCGAGGAGTTCTACAGGTTGAACATCAGAACTGGACAAAGGGAGAGAGATGAAGAAAAAGTCGCCAGATATGTAAATGGATTGAGATATGAAGTCCAGGATGAGCTGAGCATGATGTCAGTGAGGACTATGGAGGATGCTTATCAGTTTTCTCTGAAGGTAGAGGAGAAGCTAGCCAGAAAGCAGAACAAGTGAGGAAGAGGTAAAAGCTCGGTCCCAAGCAAGAGAAAAAGATGTAACCATGACAGGGCACATTAGTCTAAAGATGATGCTGAGAAACCACATAATCACTCGGAACAAGGAGGAATTTCACAAGGAAGACAAGGTGGTGGAAGAAACTCTTCTAGAGGAAGAGGTAGAGGAGGAGTAAGGTGCTATAACTGTGGAAATATAGGGAACATGTCTTGGGAATGTCCCAAGAAGAAGAAGGAAGGAGGAGAAGCTCACATTTTAGAAGCAAAGAAAAGAGATGTTGAAGTAGAGGGAGCAGAGGATGGAGCATCCCTGATGTTGAGAAAAGTTATCCTGAAACCAGAGGCAGAAATTGAGAAGCCAGTGCAGAGGAACAATCTCTTCAAGACAACTTGCAAGACCAAGGATGGAGTCTGCAAGGTGATCATTGACAGTGGGAATATTGACAATATAGTGTCCACAAAGATGGTGGAGAAATTGGAGTTGAAGAAAAATACACATCCAAGGCCATACAAAGTCTCATGGATGCAAAAAGGACACCAGGTAATGATTACTAAACAATGCCTGGTTGAAATTAAAATAGGAGGATATAAAGATGAAATCACATGTGATGTAATTCCCATGGATGTATGCCAAATTTTGTTGGGAAGGCCATGGCAGTATGACCGAAATGTCATCCACGATGGGAGGAAAAATACATACACATTGGATAAGAATGGTAGAACACATATGTTGTTGCCAATGCAGGAGAAGAGAGCAAAGGAGGAAGCTAACACAAGCATACTTCTCATGAGTGGGAAGGAAATCCTGAAAGAAGTCAAGAGAGAACAGGAGATGCATTTCACCGTGGTGAGGAAGCCCAAAGTCATCCTCACGAGTACATCAATGGACGATTTACCTGAAGAATTCTAGGAACTGCTGGATAATTTTGTGGATATAGTGGTGGATGTGCTGCCAAACTCATTTCCGCCCATCAGGAGTATCAATCATCATATTGACTTGATACCAGGAGCAAGCCTGCCAAAAAAGGAAGCGTACAAATTAACACATCGAGACAATGAGGAGGTGAGAAACCAAGTCCAAGAGTTGTTGGATAAGGGTTTAGTCAGAGAAAGTTTGAGCCCATGCGCAGTACCAACTGTGTTAATCCAAAAGAAAGATGGAGGATGGAGAATGTGTACAGACTCGAAAGCCATCAACAAGATCACCATTAGGTACATATTTCCTTTATCGAGAATGGATGACTTAATGGATTTCTTAAGTGGAGTAAACTTATTTTCTAAGATAGATTTGAAAAGTGGATATCACCAGATCAGGATGAGAGAAGGTGATGAATGGAAAACAACCTTTAAGACAAATGAAGGCCTGTATGAGTGGTTGGTTATGTCGTTTGGCTTAACAAATGCCCCGAGCACTTTTATGAGGCTGATGAACAAAATCCTGAAAGATTTCATTGGCAAGTTCGTGGTTGTATATCTAGATGATATATTGATTTTCAGCAAGACTAACGAGGAGCATTTGAGGCACCTAACGCTAGTGATGAGGAGGCTACAATAGGAGAAGCTACTGATCAATCTGAAGAAGTCCTGTTTTATGAAGACAGAGCTCATTTACTTGGGTTTTGTGATATCTTCGAATGAATTGAAGATGGATCTAGAGAAGGTGAAAGCGATCAGAGAGAGGTCGTGACCAAGGATAATGTTCAAGGTAAGGAGATTTCATGGTTTAGCAAGTTTTTACAAAAAAATCATTAGAGAATTTAGCAGAATTTGTGCACTGATGATGGATACAGTAAAGAAGCAAGAAAATTCTTTTAAATGGATAGAGGAGGCTGAAAGGAGCTTCAATATACTAAAGGAGAAGATAACAGAATGACCAATTTTGATCTTGCCGAAATTTGGGAAGACATTTCTGGTAAGATGTGATGCAAGTGGAGTTGCAATAGGAGCCGTCTTGAGTTAGGATAAAAGACCTGTTGCCTACCTATTTCCTACTTCAGTGAGAAGATGAATGAGACTAAGAGGAAATACTCCACATATGACAAAGAGTTATATGCCATCATTCAAGCATTGAAGAAATGGAGGCAGTATCTTGTCCCAAAGGAGTTTGTCTTGTATAGAGATAACCAAGCTTTAGAATTCATAACCCGACAAGAGAAACTTAATCAGAGGCATGCAAAATGTGTTGAATTTATGCAAAATTTTACTTTTTTCATAAAACATATTGTTGGGAATGCTAACAAGGTTGCTAATGCATTAAGCAAGAGATGTTTAATTCTGCAGGAATTCTAGGTGGAGACTTTGGGGTTTGAACACCTTAAAGATATGTATTGTGAAAATGCAAACTTCAAGGAGGCCTACGAAGCATTTACAAACCTTGTACTGAGAGATAGAAGTCAGTGGACAAATTATATGGTTCAACAAGGATTGTTGTTCAAAGGAAACAAATTGTGCATACCAAGATGTTCAATGAGGGACAATCTCCTGAAGGAGAAGCATAGTGGACAACTAGCTGGACATTTCAACCATGATAAAACATTTGCACAGTTGACCAATTCATACTATTGGCCAGGTATGAGAACAGAGGTGATAAAATTTGTGAATAGATGTAGGATCTGTCAACATGCAAAGGGGAAAAGACAGAACGCTTGATTGTATCAACCTTTGCCAATACCAGAGAGGCCTTGGGATGCAATAAGCATGGATTTCATGTTGGGATTGCCAAAAACACAAAGGGGATTCGATTCCATATTTGTGGTGGTAGATAGGTTTTCAACGATGGCACATTTCATCCCATGCCAGAAGACCAGTGATGCAACACATGCTAGAAATATGTTTTTCAGAGAAGTTGTAAGACTTCACGGTCTACCCAGGAGCATTGTCTCAGACCGAGACACAAAGTTTGTTGGCCACTTTTGGAGGACGTTATGGAAGAAGATGGGGACATATTTTTCCTTTATCTTAGCTTATCACCCTCAGACAGATGGGCATACTGAGGTGGTAAATAGAAGTTTGGGAAATTTATTGAGAATTTTGGTTACTAAACATCATAACCAGTGGGATCAGATTTTTCCACAAGCAGAATTTGCATACAATGAATCACCAAACAGGAGCACTGAAAGGATCCCATTCCAAATACTCTATGGAATGAAACCCAAGGGAGTATCTAAGTTAAGAGACTTGGAACAGGGAGAGATCAAAAGCGTTGGAGCAAAGGATTTTGTTGTTGGAATGCAGAAATTCCATAGCCGGATCAAAGAACAATTATAGAGTTCTAACCAGAAATACATGCACAGAGTTGATCAACATCATAGGGAACTTCAATTTGAAGTGGGAGATTAGGTTTTAACACATCTCATGAAGGAAAGGATCCCTAGGGGAACATATAACAAATTGAAGATGAAGAAGATAGGACCTTGTAAGATCTTAAGGAAGTTCAATGCAAATGCTTATGAGATCGAGCTGCCAGATGGTGTGGGAATTTAACCCATATTCAATGTATCATACCTGTATCCTTATAGGAAAGATGACACAGAATCATCAGAAGATCAAGGAAAGATCCAATGGGAGAAGTAGATGCCTGTGGCAGAAAAGCTACAGACGAAGAAGATTATGGATCAGAGGATTGGCAAAAAGACTAGGAGAAAGACTTATTTTGAGTATCTGATCAAATGGAAGGGACGCCCCATAGAAGATGCCAGTTGAGAAAATGAAGATTCTATCCAAAAGTACGGGAGGCTAGTAGAGGAGCTCATGGACAAGAGTCCATGAATTTTTGTCAAGGGGAGTATGATGCAGAAGCATCGTTGGCAAGTGCTCAGAGGTGGGGCCACTCAACATGTGATATTTCTCCCAGACCTTCAACGTGGCAGTTCAACTGATTTCAGGATCCGCCTCCACTTAGCACCAAAATTCACCTTCGGAGACACGCTTGAACTGATGTTGGGTTTTTCCTTTGAAGAAAGTTTTTGAAATTGTAAAACAGAGCAAAAGTTCCACTTCGGCTCTGGAAAGCGATCGATCTAAGATAGTGTAGGATAAGGTTTAGAGCAGGCAAATAGCCAGGGAAAAACCCTAGGGATATTTTGAGTTATGAAAAATTTTGTAAGCCCAGTTAGTAGAGAGAGGTAAGGAAGAGAGTAGTCCTTTGTGAGAGAACTGCGAGTGAGCAGAAAGATCTTAGTTTTTGAACTACTGAAATTTGTATGTGTTATGTAGCCAGTGGGCACTTATGAATATAACATAATGGAAAATTGATCCAAATGCGTTGTGCTCGGACTGTGTGTATTTTCCTGTTAATTTTTGTTTTATAAGAAAGTGAATGGAACGGTGAGATTTTTCCAGTTTCTCTTGTTTCTATTCATTAGGAGCTCTGCAAGGTGTGCATTGAACCAAAGAGAAATGCTAGGGAATTGTTTTCTCTTCACCAGGAGATTTACAAGGTGTGCATAGAGCCATGGAGAAAATGTTGTGAATCTGAGTTATCGATGTCTGAACCAGACAGAGCTTAGAAGAGATAACACCTTGGAAGTGTTGTCGAAGTCTAGGAATTCATTCCCTGGAAGAATCGAAGACCGATTCTTCGCAGACTTAGAAATATTCTAAGTCAAAATCAAGTAAAGATCATAAGGAAGAACGGCGTCGAGCATCGAATCATGGTGGAAATTCTCGTAGGTCATCCAATTGAAAAAGAGGAGTGCAGGCTTTAACCCTGCATAGATCCAGGAGGAGAGTTCGGGGATCTGAATGGACGGTGGAGAATCCTCGAGGGGGAACACCGAAACCCCGCAGGCTGTTGGATCAGGTAGATATGCGAGGAGGCTAGTGGTGAGAGGTTCTCGATGTTCATTTCAGGACTTCGAGTACTAGGAGTTGGAAGGACAGAGGTTTTGTCCCTGAGAACCCAGAATCACAAAATAGAAAAATCGCGATTCGACGTGAGCCGTCAATCACAGGATTTATTGTGAGCCGTTGATCGAACATCAAAAGATTTTGGCGTTTCGACATTAGGTATTTTGTCTTTTTGGTAACTGAAGATTCCAAGGAACAGTGATACTCCTTGTATCCTTATTTCATGAAACACGAAATCCCAAAATCAACAGATGCCAGGCATTTCGGCGTTTCAGCTTTCGGCATTTTGGCTTTTCGGCAACCGAAAATTCCGAGTAGGGACACTCCTTGCATCTTGATTTCATGAAACGTGAAATCTCGAAAAGGAGTAGGCACCTGGTCATTTTGGCTTTTCGGCGACCGGAACCTCCAAGGAGCAGAGACATCCCCTTGCACCATGATTTCATGAAAGGGAAAATCCCGACAAGGAATAGGCACTGGGTATTTCATCTTTTCGGTGACCGGAGACCAAAAGGAGTGAGGAAATCCCTTCCATCCAGATTTCATGAAACGCAAACTCCTGAAGGAGGGAGCGCCGGGCCATTTTAGCATTTCGTTTACCAGGGGTTCGAGAGGCTAGAAGACGGGACACTTGACCCATGAAGTCCCGATCCCCGATAAACACCTTTCAACTTGGCACTTGGTCACATCCTTTGGTCATGTGCTGTGAGGAGCTCACGCTTGGTGCCCAAAAAAGCCAACTGAGCATTCGCAAGGGACTTGTGTATTCATCCGAAGGATTCCATCTTGGAACCAGAAGAGCCATTTCGGCTCCAGAATCAAAATATCCTGACCGGGAGGTCATGTAGCCCTTAGGAGGAATAGGGTGTCTGCATCAGTATGAGACTTCTTTGTTTAGAATTTATGGTTAAGCCAAACATCAAATTGGTGTACCATTCAAATTTGTGTATGACACTTCTATATTTAGAAGTTATGGCTAAGACAAACATCAAATTGGTGTATGATACTTCTTTGTTTAAAGGAGGAGGATATTATGGCTAAGCCAAACATTAAATTGGTGTATGAGATCTCTTTGTTTGTGGGATAAGGAATCTCCTCACTAGGATTGAGTAGATTACCCCAATAATAAAATGATTAAAAAATATAATTATATTAATACTAAGATTAAGATTATATAATTATATAAATATTATAATATAATTATATAAATATAGTTAATAATTTTATATAATAATAATAATAATAATAATAATAATAATATAAAGCTTACTGTTATAATTATAGTTATATAAGAATAATAGGTATAAATATAATTATATAAAGATATAGTTATATAAATATTAATATTAAAGTGATAATATAAAGATTATAATTATAGATTATATTATTATTAGGATTATATAATTTTAATAATAATAAGATTAGGGTTATATAATTATATAAATAAATTATAGTATAATTATATAAACATAGTTATTGATTTGATTTTATATGAAGATTATAATTAATTTTTTTATTATTATTAATGTTAATAATAGAATTAGTTTTTTTGTAACCCATACACATGTTCTAGTTTAATGTAAGTTTTTATAGTTTTAATAAGGTTTTCTTTTCATAGTTTTTTAAAAATCAAATTACTAAGGAACAAGATTATTCCACCATCTAATCCTAGGTTTAATGTTTATTTTATACTCTTTAAATAACTTGATTTATTTACATGTAAGGCATTTTGTTTATAAAATGTATTGTGGTGTGAGAATATTTTTGTTTTTGAAAAAATATTAAACAAAATTAGATATCAGGTTAATGAAGTGGCCACTCTTACCATTTACTATCTAAAAGTAAGAGTAGTTAAAATAACAACTTACATTGGGAAAAGAGCATTACATTACTAAATGTTAATTCTATTTCTTGGTCATATTTTGTTTAAAATTAAATGAAGTGAATCATTTAATTTCTCCCCCCTCTCTATTCCCATCCGCATCTCTCTCTCCACTCCTCCCACCACTTCTCTTTCTTTCTCTTTTCTCCAATTACCTCTCTTTATATTCCTCTCTCCTTTTCTCTCCCTCCCCTATATACCCTCCTCTCTTCATCTTCCCCTCTTACCCTCTTTCACTCTCTCTCCCTCTCACTG
>JASDQU010357316.1:0-11926 GCA_032191745.1 Picea mariana | reverse complement strand
CATCGACCTTTTCACAAGGTCCATTCACATCACACATTCACATTTTTGGGTTTGCCACGGTTCTTGGCCAGTATAGTTATTTTTACAAATTGGGGGAAACAGGGTGTTACAAATTCCCACACGTCTATCTCAATTACTTGAGCATCTTTATGCTTTGGTATTTATTAAATTATGATTGATATTTCACCATGGATAACCTCTTGTATTCATGGATATGGGTCTCCTCTAGACCTCAATTTCCTTGGCATTTAGCATAGTTTAAATCCCTTCAGTTCATAGCATTTGCCTTTCATTCCCAGGAAATTTCCTATAAGACCCTCGACACTTGGGTAGATGGAACAACCCCTCCATATTTTGCATTTTCCATCTACTTGGTGATAGAGCCTTCCTTCCATGGGTGCCCTAGAATAGTGACCCGTATAGCATTTTGGTGCCCATGCCATTCAATCCCCTTAGGATTAGGAGTCTAGTCAGTCTTCATCCTAGAGTTGAAGTCACATGCATTTCTTCTCATCATGTTGACAACCTTTACCCCTAAAAATCTTGCATTTATGGTTGGTATATGTTGGATTTTCACATATCATAAGCCTTCTACTTCATCCATACAATGATAATTCTTCTGTTTTTATGCCACCATTCACCCACCCTCGAGGAGATTGTCACTAATGGCCCTACCCTTGATTACTTCCATTTGTAGTTTTCACTTTTTGCATTATCTTTATCTTGTTGCTTTCTCCGGCATTTATCTCCTCATTACCCCTTCAAGTCCATATTTAATTTCCCCCATGGGATTCTGATTAGATATTGTATTTTTCAATACAATGTTTAGATCTATTGTATCCTCCTCAAACACCTTTTGAAATATCAGGCATGCCATTTACCATTTTGGTACTACATATCTTTCCTCTCCTCATGGAACCCATTTGGAAACAACAAGAGGGCCCCATGCTTTTACAGTTCTTGATTCAATTTTTGGCAGCATCCCTGTGTTCCCCTTGTTCATAGCATTCAAGGTGAGTCACCTTTATGTCCCATGGAGTTTGTTCAATTCTACATGAAGACTTATTACAGTTTTCCAGTGCCTCTGTGAGTCATACCTATTATCCCCAATTCCTAGGGATAACTAAGGATATAATGTCTCAAGGCACCCATGTTGCAGACATGGAGTATCGAGAGACAGATGGCTAGTAGTGTCCACTTGCACATATAAAGGCCCACCTCAACACCATTCTTCACAATGGTATCCACCACATCATTTTGATCCAGGAAGACATTGGGTCTTTCTCCATGAGGTACAATCCAAGTATTATGGTGAGTGTCATTTCAATATTTGAGGAATTTTAAGTATGTTTCATTGAAAACTGCTTTTGATTATGTAACGTTTGCTTGGAAATTATGCTCGTTGCCTTGTTTCACTTTTTTGGTTGACATTTCAACCTAGTAAGTGGTCACCCTTAAGGATGGGTTTTCTATTGGGAGGTCCCCTTGATGAGTCATCGTGCCATTCCCGACCATACTTGTCATTTTTCACACTTCATCCCCTCGTCTCCTTATCTTCTGGGATTTTTGAGTGTACTAACCCAAGAAG
This sequence comes from Picea mariana, assembly GCA_032191745.1. NCBI lineage: Eukaryota > Viridiplantae > Streptophyta > Pinopsida > Pinales > Pinaceae > Picea > Picea mariana. Next base: position 10,338 of record JASDQU010357316.1, on the reverse strand, counting down.
GGATTGTCCCTCATTTCATGGGAAGAAGGGGCTGAAGGCCTAGAGGGAATGTAGTTGGAAAGATACCAAAGCCATACTATGAACCTTCCATATGCTCTCCCAAAGAAGTCTTGAGAAAAAATGAAATGTTTCTCCTAAAAAATTAAAAAACCTGCAAAGGCAAACACATACATATAAATGTCCCACTTGTTGAGGGATTTACACAAGTGTGTTACAACTTAGAATATACCCCCATGGAACTTTGTGTACTTCTCCCTTCAAGTGACATTGTGGTACTCCCCCCAAAGCTATATGTTACCCGATTGGGAGTACCCAGTTGTTTTGGACCTTAATTAATTAATGGCATTGAATGGGCTTGGAAAAAGGATGCATTGAAAACGAAGGTGCAACACCCCCTCTACGAAGGCACCCATAAATGAGAAACTACAGTGCCTTGTATGTCATGAACCCCATGCCCAAAAGTCTTTCCCTTATCCAATTCATTTTCTCCTCATGGATTAGAGGGGGGTTCACTTGGGAAATACTCCTTGACTTGAGGAATGACTCACCCAATAGGTCACTTTGTTAAGCCTTCCATACATGAACTTGGCCAATTGCATAACATCTTTGAGCACTTGTTTAGTTTGATGAGGTGGTTTTTGGTGCACATGCTTGGGTGGATTTTTTATTGACTTGATTTACTTATCATGATGCATTTGAATTGACATACTTGTAGGGAAAATTCGTTGTCTTTGCAAGATCTTACTTGGTGGACAACTTTGGAAGAAAAAGCCTAGCTTTGGATACCTTGGGGCATTAAGCCCATAGGTTGGATACCATGGCCCACACACCAGATGATGATTATAGCCCATGGAGGCTTGAAAAACACCATGGAGGATCTCACCTATCCTCTACAAGCCCAATGATCTACCTTTGGGGGCCAAAATGTCACTTTGAAGGGCTTGATGTCATCCTAGGGCTAGGGTTTTGTCACCCTAGGGCTAGGGTTTTGGTGGTTATGATGGGTTTTGATGGAAACTTGGAATTTTTGAAGAGGATTACCCTTTGATGAGACTAGCACATGAAGGAGGATCCTTAGGAGGCCCAACAACCTCCTCCCTTTTCTCAACGACTTGCTAAAAGTGTCAAAATGTCACCCTAGAGAGGGTTGACATCATCTTTAGGGTTTCTTATGTGCAATTTTTAAAGTTAAATTTTAATTTATAATGTAAAGGGGAAAAATAAATGGAAACATATCCCTTGTTTGTGGTTTACCCTAAGTTAAGTGGACGAACAATTTTTTAGAAGAATTGTATAAATAGAGATCAAACTCTTGTCATTTTATCATAGCTCTCCCATTATGAGAAGACTATTTGGTTGAAATTTGCACCCCTATTGGGAAAAATCATCCTCTCTCTCTCTCTTGTGATATGGTTTGTCTCTTGTCTAATGAAGTGAAGTGGTGCTCTACTCTTGGAGTCTCTTTCTCTTGCTTTGGTGTTGAAAATTGCTTGGTAACTAGGGTTTTGTCTTGGCATTTCTTGGAATTGGTAAGGAAAATCTACACTTTGTTAGTTTTCTTTCTTGTTCCATGGTTGTTTTTGGCTAGATTCTTGAAGGAGTATAAGGGAATACACCCTTTACCAAGTTTTATCATTATTTTTTGTTGAAAAGGCTATTGCAAAAGTTTCTAGGAGGAGTAAAAGGATTTATGCCCTCCTAGACTTTACCTTGTTAAGGTTACTATCTCAAGGAAGTGAAAGGGCTTACACCCCTTGATATTTAGTAGGCATAACCTAATACAAGAATACTCTATAACCCATTTGGCAAGGCACTAATAATTTATTGCATTAGAGAAATAAATTGTTTGCATTAGTAAACGTAATTTTGAGATACATTGAACCTGATTGGAATGGTCAACACAGAAGAAACACCATGGTGTTCTCCATGTCAACAATCTCATTGGGAGGATGAATGTCCCCAATGTGATGAAGATTCCCATGATAGTATGAACTTAATGGAAATTATATATAATTTCCAAGAATAATATATCACAAAGAAACATATCGATGAAGTTACAAAAAGAGGAGCCAGGGAAGGACGAATTCGAGTGCTAAATCAATAAATAGAGGATCAGAGAAAAGAATTGAGAAAAAAATAAATTTTGAAATATGCTAGGAGGAACAAGACCTCAAATCCTCCTCCACAACCTCCAACCCCACCTCATCTAGAAGTGGGAGCTCCTCTTCCATCTACAAATAAGGTGGTCCCACCACCTCCACCTCCGGTCCTTGAGTTGCTCCTAGAGCCAACTTCAGCAGAAGAGGATATTCAGTTGAACATAGATGTGTCTACCATGTTTGGGAAGTTGAATATGATAGTCCCTGTGATATAAATGCAAAAGCTCCCATCTGTAAGGAAAGAAGTCTTGAAGTTATTGAACATACCAGTTGAAAAGGAGGATCCTCCAGTAATTTTGAATACTATGTATCTTGATCGAAAAAAGGATGACAACTCTCCCTTCTATCTTTCTTTGGGAATAAATGGTCTATGTTTGAACAATTGTATGTTGGACTCTGGGACGTCTGCAAATGTAATTTCCTTAAAGGTGATGGAACAAATCGGTCTAAAGACAACTTGACCATATGGGAATATTTGTGGAATTGATTTCAAGAAGTTCAAGGTTTATGGACTTTGTGAAGATGTTGAAGTTTACCTGATTGATTTTCCTCATATTAGCCTCATTATGAACATAGTGGTGATTGATATTCTAGATGCTTGGGGAATTATTCTATCAAGAAGATGGTTCATTGTTCTTGGGAGTTTTCTCAGTATGGATCTCATCCATGCACATATTCCCATGGGGGATGGTACTTTTGAGATTCTATATAGTCGGGAGAGGGTTGAGAAGCATGTGATGGATCTCAACAATATTGATTACACAAGTGATTGTGACTTTGATGTACCTTGCCATATCATTGAGTATGATCCATGGGACTTGAATTTTGCACAGAAATATTCCATAGATACACTACTTCCAAGAATGAATGAATACAAGGACAAGCTTGCAAAGTTCCAAGGGACAGAACTAGGAACCATCAAGATATTGAAGAAGGAAGAAGATAAATAAAACAAGGAATGTGAGAAAGCCATTAAAGATGTAGTCAACACAAAACCTCCTTCTTATCCTTACATCGAGAATATACCTTACATCGACTATAGTGAGTGAAGTCTTGCATTCATGTGGGATAAGAGGAAGGGAAATCCTAAATATGATCAAAAGGATTATGACTCTTGGCTTGGCCCTTACATCATAAAGAAGAAGTCTAAGAAAGAGAAACACCACTTAACAACCTTGTATGGGAGAAAGATGCCATTACCAATGGAAGGGTCTCTTCTCTGGCCCTACATTCAAGGTACTTGATTTCTCCAGGCCGAGGCCCCAGGTAAGTAGGCAGGTCATCTTGATTTATATCATTTTCATATTGATTGCTCATAGTATCTTAGTTTCATTTCATCTTTGATTTTCATTTTTCTCTACTTACATTATTGATTTACATGTTTTATATATGAAAAATACAAAAAAACATTTTCTAGATTAGTTGTCATTTTTTGGAGATTTTTGTTTTGATTATATGGACAAAGGATGAGTAATCCATCCTACACTTAACAATTTGTTGTTTCAATGCATGTAGGCACAGGTCCACCAGGAGATGTCGCAATTCTCATGCACTCTATGGTGAGTACATGTCCCCAAGTAGGAGCCATATGTTATCCCCAATTCCTAGGGATAACTAAAGAGATGATGTCTCGAGGCCCTCAGGTTGCAAACATGGAGTATCGAGAGATAGATGGTTGGCAATGTCCACTTGCATAGACAAAGGCCTACCTCACCTCCATTCATCACAATGGTATCCACCACATTAGCTTGCTCCAGGAATACATTGGGTCTTGCTCCATGAGGTACAAGCCAGGTATTATGGTGAGTGTCATTTCAATATTTGAATCATTTTAAGTATGTTGCATTTAAATTTGCTTTGGATTACATAATGTGTGCTTGGAAATTATGCTCTTTGCCTTGTTTCACTTTGGTGGTTGACATTGTGCCCTAGTAAGTGGTCACCCCTAGGGATGGTTTTTGTACTAGGAGGTCCCCTTGAGGAGTCATTGTGCCATTCCTAACCATACTTGTCACTTTTCACACTTCATCCCCTCGTCTCCTTATCTTTTGGTATTTTCGGGTGTACTAACCCAAGAAGGGATTGTCTCTCATTTGCTGGGAAGAACGGGTTGAAGGCCCAAAGGGAATGTAACTGGTAAGAGATAAAAGACATATTATGAACCTTCCAAATTCTCTTCCAAAGAGGTATTGAGAACAATGAAATGTTTCTTCTAAAAAATCAAAGACCTGCAAAAGCAAACACATACATATAAATGTCCCAATTGTTGAGGGATTTACACAAGTACGTTACAACCTAGACTATACCCCCATGGAACTTTGTGTACTTCTCCGTTCAAATGGAATTGTGGTACTACCCCCAAGCTATATGTTACCCCATAGGGAGTACCCAGTCCTTTTGGACCTTAATCAATTAATGGCAATTAATGGGCTTGGAAAAAGGATGCATTGAAAATGAAGGTGCAACATACCCTCTACAAAGGCACCCATAAATGAGACAATACGGTCCATTATATGTCATGAACCCCATGCCAAAAAGTCTTGCCCCAATCCACTTCATTTTCTCTACATGAATTAGAGGGGGGTCAACCTAGGAAGCACTCAACTTGAGATATGACTCACCCAATGGGTCACTTTGTCAACCCTCCCATACCTAAACTTGTCCAATTGCATAGTGTCTTTGAGCACTTGTTTAGTTTGATGAGGTGAGTTTTGGTGAAAATTATTTGGTGGCTATTTTATTGAATTGATTTACCTATCTTGATGCACTTAACCTGAGATCCTTGGAGGTAACATTCATTGTCTTTGCAGGACTTCGCTTGGTGGACAGTTTTGTAAGAACAAGCCTAGCTTGGGCTTCCTTGGGGCATGAAGCCCACATGTTGGAGGATCTCACCTATCCCCTTTGGAGGCATGTTAGAAAAATTTTAGTATGTATTATTATGGATGTAGTAGAGGTTTGCAACAAAAACAAATTAGAATTAATAATGGCGGTATCAAAACCCTCGTAAAAGTACTCTAAAAGGCACTTTAATGCACGTTAAATTCAAGTTTGATTGTAGTTTGCATTGTACAATTTTATGGGTTAGTTTAAGATGGGTAATAGGCCGGTATAGACTGAAAAAAATGGTTGTAACAATGATTATAGAATCAAATAACTTGGTTGTTAGTGTTAGTGAAAGTTTCAAGAAGATGTGTTGAAAGTTTGTTTGGTCTCAATCATCCACAAGAGTGTAGAAGTCAGTGCCTTTTAAGGGCTTATGGAGTCAATAATAGTAACACTATCACTTGGGAAATAATTTTTTTTATAATGCTTAGCTAAGGGAAGAAGTAAATGCAAGAGGTGTTGGCACTTCAAGGCCTCAAGCATTTTTCCTTTTTAAGGGAGATTTTGCCAGAAAGTAGGCACTTCTAGGCCCTAGTGTAGCTTACTTCCTTAGATTTTGAAAGACAATTTAATTGGTGACAAGAATGAGTTTACTAGAAAGCTATCACTTCAGCGCTCTAATAATCACTCCCAAGAAAATGTATAATTGGAAAGATCAAGCTAGTAAAATAACTATAGAGAGAAAAAAGCATTTGTTGTTTCTCCCCTAGGGTTTAAACAAGAAATTTCATAATATTAGACATGAAACAAGTAAATTTTACCACAAACATCCATAACATGAATACAAATTCAGATTTTCCACTTACTTCACCAAGAATAATCAAGTCAAACCCTAGTTGAAGACCATTCCACCATGGAAAATGCCAAAATACACCACCATAAAGCACTCCCATGAGGTGCGCACTAGTTATTTCATCCAATAACCTTTAAAGAGGGCGAAAATTTCAGACCACCACTTGTGTGTGATGAGTTATGATGAAAATGAATGTCACTTTATGTCTATTTATACAAAAATTATGACCTTTAATTATTTTAGGTCAAAATATCGGGGCCGACCTGACCAGTTTATTAAAAAATCACACTTTTACCAAAATAAATTCAATTTTCATCTAATTAGGCCTCCAAAGGTGACTTCATGCCCTCCTAGGGTGACGTTGGGCCTCAAGTGTGGAACGTTGGGCAAAGGAGATGAAACGTTGGGCCTCCAAAGGACTAAAAGTTTCCCACACGTGACAATAGCCTCATGAATTCCTCCAAGGTGACAACCCCGGCCGACAAGTGATGTCTAGGAATGCAGAGGTGACTTCCAATGCATTCCAAGTCCAACGTTCAGGTTGGAGGACCATGAAACCCTCGGTTTGGGTCTTCACAGTGCCTCCAAAGGAAACATCCTTCTTTCTTTTATTACAATCCTTCAATCTCTTCTTACCCCTAGTTGGGGTTTCAACATCTATCTGTGGGATTTGGGCCCCCATGAAGGTTCGAGCTAATCATACCCTCATGTGTACTTGTCCACTGGGAAAGGTCCTGCAACAACAATAAGTACTCCCTCCAGGGGTTCATAAGTCACAGGGATCATAGCATGTAAATCACATACAATAATTAAATTACCCAAACATGTAAATCAAACCCCCCTTAACCCCAAAAAAATGCTCAAAGACATTATGAAATTTGACAAGTTAGGTTTGGAGAAGGTCTCAGGGTGTCATGTTGGGCTAACCTCTCTTAAGTTTTGGGTGTTTCCCAGGTAGAGTCTAGTCCAAGTCATGTAAGTGTATGATGTGGCATGTGGTAAATATTGGGCATGGGGTGCATGTCATAATGAGGAAATGTAGAGTCTTACCTATCAGTGCCTTTGTGGAGGGCGAGATGCACCTTGTCATGGATGCAATTTTTTCCTAGCCCATTTATTGCCTTTTACTCTTAGCCTTATTTTATTTTGATATTTTTATCTTGTGCTACAAGGAAATAGTTGAGGGAAACCATCTTGCCTTGATGACCAGAGGTGATAGCGTTATCCACAAACATTTCACGAAAATGAGAAGGTTGGCTCATGATGAGACCCCCTTTCTCTTAGTTATTCCACCAAGAGCCACTACCCTGGTTTGGTGACAAGATAGGTGGTATTGTCATACCACTACATGCCCATGGTCATAATAGGTTGGCTCATGATGAGACCTCCTATCCATCAAATAGTACCTTGAGTGTTTACGTTATCTTGTGGGTCCCCTTTTCTTACTGAGAATATTTTCATTGCTTTCTTGGGGATCCCTAGAAGAAGCATCTCGAAGGTTTCCAAATTGTATTTTAACTCTTGCCAGCTACTTTTACCCTCTGGGCCTTTAGCCCCTTCTTCCCACGAGGTAAGGTATAATCATTCCTAGTGTAGAAAATCTCAATTCCCAAACAAGGATAGGGGAGATGGAAGTAATGAAAATGGAAAGTGATAAGTATGGAGGGAAAGGACAATTAATTTTCACAGATCCACCTAGTAGCAACCCATCCTAAAGGGAAATCAACTTACTAGGGCATTGTGTCACCTTTCCAGGTTTGAACGAGGCAAATAGCATAATTTCCAAAAAAACGTCATGAAATGGAGAAGGATACGATACAACATGTTCAAGTGCTTGAAAAATCAGAGTGATACATACCATGATACCCAGAATAATTACCTCATGGAGAAAGACTCACTGCTACTTCAAGACTAGGTTGGTTTGATGGATATTGCTATTGGTGATACGTGGACTACATTGAAGAAAAGAGGGGCCCTCTGTTGATTAGGGTTGGTTGTAATTGATGTCAACCCTTGAAGAAAGGCCCATAGCACAAAGGTTTGGGTAATGGACCCAATAATGTTTGATGTAAATATGACTCATTATTGTTTTGTCATGGTTGATAAGAAGTAAATATGGATGAACTCCAAAGTGGTCCCCTTATGGTGAAAACCCTCATGGGAAGACGCTTTGTGGAGTAAGAGAACCCATGCTTAATTGTGGAATAATGAGATGAAGGAAAGTGAATTTTTCAGGGAAAATATCCTATATGGATAGTTCTTGTCATGTCATTTCCAGTGGTATGTGGAATGTCACATAATTCCTCACGGTTAGAGAGTTATGGCCATGAGAAGTTGGAGACCCCACGTTTGGGTAATGGACCCAAGTTTGTTTGATGGGTAATGGTATGAGTTATAATATATTTTCAGATAATACTATTCTATATGGATAGTACAAGTCATTCCATTTTTAGTGGTATGTAGAACGTCGCATAACTCCTCACGGTTTGAGAGTTATGGCCTTACGAAGTTGGAGGACCCTCATATGTCATCTAGAAGCCCCAAAAGGTCAAAGTAATCAAAGTGGTTTAAGAGATTTTAAAAGGTAAATAATAAAGTGAAGTGATGAGTGTATTATAATTCATAGTGAATACAAAATAAATTATTTCAATAATAATTTTAATGGAGAAATTAGAAGTGGACCCAACCCTAAAATAAGGAAAGTGGGGCCAAGTGACCTAGAAGATGTTTTTAAGGAAGCTACTTGGAGAGTATAAATAAGAGGAAAGGCTCTCTCATTTGAATAACACTTGAGAATATTGAATATTTATAGGTTTTTGAGTTTTACAAATGATATCTAAGCCGAAATTCTGAGGAAAGTGAAGAAAAGAAGGCCGAAATGCAAGGAAGGATAAATTCTTTTGACAGTGCTTTCTAAGGTATGTTATTTTCAGGTCATCTCACCATTTTCTCTATAACTTTTTTTCTATAATGATTTAGATCCTGAAATTGCTATGAAAGTGAGAAAACATATCCAAGTATCTTTGGTTAAAAATTCGGCTTGTGGGTCGTTGTATTTTGGAGTTACACTTTGTGGAAAATAGGGTTTGTGGCCAGTCCTGAAACTAGTCAAAATCAGGTGTTTCGGGTAAAAACGTCATAACTTATTCATAACAGATCCAAATTCAGTGAGACAAAATGTGTTAGTTAGGGTAAAATTTTTAGTATTCTGTGTAATAGTTTTAGATCATTTCATCAAATATTTTTTGCGGGGCACGCTCTACAAGGTCACTCTCTATAATAAGTCAGAATTCAGCAAGGTATGCCATTTTTGCTATAACTCCTTTTATGAGAGGTTCCAAGTAGTGCCACTTGGAGAAATTTCATAAAACACACTGAAGAAAATCGTATATCATTTTTAGATCTTTATACATTACAGGTTCAAAGTTATGATTACTTCAAGTTAGGGTTGTTGACTAATCCAAAACTAGGCATGTGAGACTAAAGAAAAGTTTGATGAAAATGCTAGTCTCTTGTTTTTAAAAGTTAAGGAAGGTTTGCAGGAATGTGATCATATACAAAAGGTCTATTACAGAGCTACAAATCAGATTTGGATGATGAAATTGATGAGGGATTTTTNTAATGGAGAAATTAGAAGTGGACCCAACCCTAAAATAAGGAAAGTGGGGCCAAGTGACCTAGAAGATGTTTTTAAGGAAGCTACTTGGAGAGTATAAATAAGAGGCAAGGCTCTCTCATTTAAAACACACCTGAGCATATTCAATATCTATAGGTGTCTGAGGTTTACAAATGATATATAAGCCGAAATTCTAAGGAAAGTGAAGAAAAGAAGGCCGAAATGCAAGGAAGGATAAATTCTTTTGATGGTGCTTTCTAAGGTATGTTATTTTCAGGTCATCTCACCATTTTTACTATAACTTTGTTTCTATAATGATTCAGATCCTGAAATTGCTATGCAAGTGAGAAAAAATATCCAAGTATCTGTGGTTAAAAATTAAGCTTGTGGGTCGTTGTATTTTGGGGTTACACTCTGTGGAAATTAGGGTTTGTGGTCGGTCCTGAAACTAGTCAAAATCAGGTGTTTCGAGTAAAAACGTCATAACTTCTTCATAACAGATCCAAATTTAGTGAGAAAAAATGTGTTGGTTAAGGTACAGTCTGTAGTATGTTGTGTAATAGTTTCATATCATTTTATCAAATTTTTTTTTTGCAGGGCACGCTCTACAAGGTCGCTCTCTAGAATAAGTCAAAATTCAGCAAGGTATGCCATTTTTTCTATAAATCCTTTTCTGAGAGGTTCCAAGTAGTGGCACTTGGAGGAATTGCATAAAACACTCTGAATAACATTGTGTATCAGTTTCAAATATTTATACATTATAGGTTCAAAGTTATGATTACTTCAAGTTAGGGTTGTTGACTAATCCAAAACTAGGCATGTGAGACTAAAGAAAAGTTTGATGAAAATGCTAGTCTCTTGCTGTTAAAGTTAAGGAAGTTTGC
>JASDQU010357315.1:488-12005 GCA_032191745.1 Picea mariana | reverse complement strand
GTCTCCTTGACAAAACAAAAAGGACAGTTACCATCCCCTAAGTTATACTTTTTGAGTCTTTCACAAGAGGTTAAGCCTCCTTCTAGGATGCCCCATCTAAACACCTTCAACTTGTTGTGATAAGAGACTGTTTTAAGCTCCGTGAAGAGTGATTATCACTCTCTCTAGTCAAGAGAGATAGGCCATCTATTATTCATCCTATTATACATGTCATAATCAGTGCAAGGATGAAGAGCATGATACTAAATTTCAGTAGAAGGACTATCAAGAGGTAATTCCTTTTTCTAACACTAGTCTTGTAGCCTTAATCCCTAGGGGTGAAAATGGAGCTTACCAAACCATTCTTGGGAGAGACTATTGGTTAAATTAAGGATAATATATTTGTCTTATGCTTGTAAGTGGAATTTCTCTTTGATCAAAAACCTAGGTTTCCAATTATTGGAAGTGGTATCCCACAAATTTGCAAAGAGCATATACCCTTATTTTAAAGTCTCTTTAAAGGGAACCAACTTTGGATTCCTGAGGGGTAGAGGGCCTTTTTGGTCAAAGGAGACCACCATAAGTTATAAGCATTGATGTTGGTTCCAACTTGGGAATCATGAGGCTTCCAATGAAGTGTTGTGACTATTTGTTGCCAAGCCCTCTAAAGGCTTTTAAGAATCAAGATACCATGGATTAAAAAAAAAAGGTACAACCACAAGGACATTTTCAAAGAAAATATTAGGCACTTTATAACATTTCACTAAAGGATGCTTAAATCGGTCCCTTATGATCTATTTACATAATTCATTTCCCTATGTGGCCTTAAGAAACCACTTTTCTACCAAGGTAAGGCCATAAGTGGCCAAATGAGGAATGTTAAGTCCTCCATCTTGTGGTTTCCTAGTGCACACTAACCACTTGACCATAGGTAGACCTTTTCCCCATTTATTCTTCACCCAAACGAGATATTTTAAGATAGAGTTTTATTGTAGCCCTGCTGGTTGGGAAGCCAAAGAGACAAATAATATATATGCATTAAACTAAAAATCTTGTCCCCCACTTGGATTTTGGATGCTAAGGAAAGGTCATGACTATTCTAGTATTCAAGTTTGATTGTAAGCTTATTAATAACCCAGTTTCACATTTGATTTCGAGTAATGTCAATGCTAAATAGAATAAAAAGATACTTGGTGATTTCCCCCCTTTGAACCCATTTCCATTGCGAAGGAATCCACCCTGGGTGATCATCTAATACAATAAGTATCATATAGGTTTTATCCTCTTGTAGTATCTATTTAGAATCTTTACAAAAGGTGTTCATAAGCATAGTGGGAGTTGATTAAATATTACTGGGGAAGGCCAACAACTTTACCTTGGTAAACTACTTTTTATAATAGATAACCCGAGGCATTATATGTGAGAACATATAAATCATGGGCTATAGGGTATCCCTACGTCATTGATCTGCGAAGAGGAATAAGATAAGTAAGGGATCTATTAACACACACAATAACCAAAGCATTGGAAAAGAGAATATTGACATAATATATGAACTTTGACCCAAATCCTAGCCACTCAAGTATTTGGAGAATGAATTTCCACTCCAACTTGTCATAGGCCTTGTAATAGTCCAACTTTAGACACATTCCTTTAAAACCTCTCTTTTTGTCTAGAAAAAAATCTAAACATTCAACGATGGAAATAACTCACAAAATTCTCTTCCCGATAGTATTTCAAATGCAAAAATCTTCCATCATATAAAGATAAATCTAGACCTTGATGTAAACGCTGGCAACTTTTAGTTTGATGATATGAAAAATAATTTTTTTCAAGAATGATCGATTTGGAATCCTAATTTTTTCTAATGAATATGAGCCTAAAAATCAGAAACCTAATCATGATCTCCTTGCTAAAAAATATAACCATAAGGTATCATAGTTCTATAATAAACCTTGTCCTAAATATGATAAATACTCTTAGGTAATTACTCTTGGTAGTCCAAAAAAAGTTTTTGACTCTTATGCCATTGGTCATTGTGATTTTATTTATGATGATCCCTTAGGAACCTACCATTTGGATGACATTTTCTTCCCAGAAGAAAGTGAGAAGATGCCTAAATTTCCCAATGATGGATCTAATCAACTTTGGGTTTCCCCCAAATATAGTTTGCTAAGGACTGGTTCACACTTCTCACTATCTAATTCAATACATCTTGATACCTTTTTATATAAGAAGGATGTTAAGGAAAGTGTTTTTTAGCTTAAGATTGTTTCGATGGAAGCTCTAGTTTTTGCAACCCTATCATAACCCAAAAACTCACTCCCTTTGACCTAAGTTGTCCTCTAGTTTATGATGGTTATCTTGAGTCTTGAATTAAAGAGAGGATATTCTCTAACCATGTTATTCTAATTGAGATAGATAACCATACTACTTAGCTTCCATTTTGTACAAAAGGAGGAAAATTGTATCGTTGCGTAAAGGAGGAAAATTGTATCGTTGAAGCACTTTTCGGGTTTTCATGATCAACATGCAAGGATATTTAGGATGGATGGACAATACATGCTCCATGATCTGGAAAAATTCCTAGAAAAAAGGAGGCATAGTACAACAACACTATTTATGGAAATTTTTCTCAGTTCATTTGGCCTTATTATAGGAGGACCCCTAGTAGTAGATGCATGAACTAACACTTCATCAATCCCTACAGGAAGCCAAGGTTTCTTTCACTCAATGTAAATGGACGCATATCTACCATTACTGGATGCAAGGAGAGAACATCACAAATACTAAACAAATGATATATCTCAATAAATTGTCACATAGAAAAACCTGCATTAATAAATAATCACATAACAATTCATAAAACATTAAACATAACTAGAATTGATGGAAATATAAACTATGCTGAAAGGAGAAATCACACCTAATATGATGAATTGATCGTCAATACAGTTGGAATGGTTGACTCTGTGTGTTTCTCTTCAACTGTATGACCCTCTATTAGTCTTGAGCTTCCCTCAATTGACGAAGAAAGATCTTAAAGTACCTGCCAAAATCATTCAACCTCCATAAATATCTAAAAAATCAATACAAGTCATATTTGTAGCGCATTATTTACTCTAAGATGCATTTTTACGAGTGTCAGAACATACCTAAATGAGCTCCTCTTTGTTTCGAGAATAATTTTTTGGAGCCACATGTCTAATATTTGATCAAACTGCCTCCCTTGATTTGAAGTAGCAGCAACGAAGTCAACATTGACTTTGTTGTTGTTCCGTTGGATTGAGGGAGGTTTTCTCCAAGATTAAATGGATCCAATAAATTATTCTCTACTGACATGGCCAACCATGTGAAGGTGGGAGCTTTTATGGTCCCTCCCCCCCCTTCACATCACTCTCAATTCCCCAATACCCAACATATAAATATATTGAAATATTTACAGCAAAAACAAACATATATACATACCAATATTCACAATTGTTTACAAAGAAATAAAATGTTTCCTTGATCCATTTGGAGTGAACTCAATTCTCCTAAGAGAAAAGTAACAACTATTCCATAACATCATACACTACACTAAAGCACTTTACATCTAAAAACTAGAGAATGGAAATTGATGTGAAAAGAGGCTTTATTCTATTCCATCATATGACTTGGTTAGAGTATAAAAATGTACTTGTAAACATCATAGAACTCATCCCACTTTGATATATAAGTTAAAACATGTTATTTTTCCAATATTTAATCATAAACTCATTCAAAATACTAAAATTAATTCTTTGGAAAATAATAGGTCTAAACTCATTTGTACTCATAAAAATGGTCTTAATGTAAGTCTGCAGAAAAGCGAAATATGGTGAAAAGTGAAGTAAAAGGTTGGTAAAAGAATGGAATTTTGTCGACCCAACAAGTAAAAAAAGGTATTTCATAGAAAATAGATTTTATATTAAATAGTTATTAAAATATTCATGTACATCATCATTTAGTACTTTTAGCCGGCCTATTTTTCTTATCTCTATAGTTCCTAAGTATTTCATCAATATCTACGTCTTCGTTCTCTGGGTTCTCTTCAAAAACTGATTGTGATTTCATCCTCTCATGCAGAGCACACCTAGTCACGAGGTACTCACGGGGTAATAGAGGCTGTTGTGATGAGGCATCACCTATAAAAGAAAAAAATACAAAATTTAGATGGCCAGTTTTTAAATATCATTGAACTAGTTCAGTAATATTAAAAAAAACACCTGCAATGTCATTATTTACCTAGTGCACTGGTCAACACCATTGGAATGGTTTCCCCTGCATGCTCCTCTTCAATTGTATGACCCTCAAGTACAACATTTTCTGCCATTGAGACCACAAACTTTATAAGGATAATCATAAATGTATAAGTAAAAAAAAATAGAAGTACAAAATGTATAACTACAAAATTGTTAAGTATATGACTAAAATACAACCATATTACCGTCATGTTCCATCTGAGTCGTAGCACCATCGCGGGGATGCACCCTCGTGGAATATTGGGATTGCATGGGAGAACCATCTTCTGGTTGCAAACTGCTATCAACGCACTGCTCTCCAATACTAGTGAGTTCATTGACAGTGATGCTCCCCTGATTAAAACAAAGTTTTAAATATTAATAATATCCAACATGACTGTATTATATTAATAATAAAGGTTAATGTGGATTAAATTTTATTTACCTTATCTTGCAAAGTGGTTCTTGAGAAATACCCCAAGATTTTTCGGTGTTCAACTACAACTTTATAGTCATACTTGTAACAAAGTTGGAGGTGTTCCTCCATGGTTTTAGTACCAAACTCATAACCCTACATTGCATAATAGTATGCATTTTTAATGTTATTCACCACAATTACCTAAAAGTTTTAAGGCGATACAAATAATATATTTAGGTACTTACAATTCGTGACTGCAACTTCAAGTAGCCCTCCTAGCCTAGCCTGTGCTGGCCACATTTGGAAAGCCTTTCTTTTGTTTCCTTTGACGTGTTAGTCAACCTATCATCAAAAGTTTCAAGTATGTTAATATATACCACAATTTTATTTACATCTAAAAAAAATTGAAGGTATTGAATTGAAATTGTAATTTACCTTCTAGGACCAGATGGTGTTTTTCCTTCATCTGTCAATTTCTTCTCTTTTGCGTACTCAATGAGGGCCTTCCACTCCCTCTCTGGAATCATCAGAGGACACTCATACCTATCGTTTTGTTTCAAGTGATTCTTATATTTTTCTTGCGTATATTTTAAATATTGGCCAGCTGCGGCGGTGGCCAAGGTCTTATTAAATGTGTCTACACCAAAAAGGCTTTCGAGATAATCCATCAATTCTTTTTTGAGGTTGGAATTCTAGGAATTCCACCTCTCCCATATGGTGGGCCCAAAAATAGCAACGCCTTATTCTCTAAGGACCTATAAAAATCGTTATTCCCTACACACAAAATGATTATATGATTACTAATTTAAAAACAATAATTTAGATGATTTATATTTGTCTACATAGTGAACATGAAACAATTAAAATTTTAAAAATTACCTGGGACTTTAACTTGGTTTAATGGAAGCCCTTCCTCTTTGACCATAAATGTGCCCTTAAGGGTCCCTATGTTGGCCACATGTATTTATTTAGGAAAATCAACCATATAGTTGGTCAAATCATCGACCTCATCTCTGTCACCACCTCCAGAGCCTACCTGTGTGGCCGCTTCCTTGGTGTGCATGTCGTGGCTCCCACCTAATGGTGTGGAAGATGGAGATATGAATAGTTGTGTCCTGACAACTATACGAGGGCCTGTATCGGGACTCTGTGGCATCTGTGCAACACCACTACTACTGACACCATGCATGTCGGTGTCAACATGATCCAAAAATATCTATATAAGAAAGAAAACATTTTTTCATTTAGATAATGTAAAAGTTAAATATCAAGCTTTCATAATTGATATTATGACATAAAAATAAAACCACTTGAAATTATGGTTATTACATTATATGTATTAAGCCTTGTCATGACTTCTTTAATCCTTTCTTCGACCTCAAGAGTTTGATCTATAATATCTAACAAGTGAGCTAGTTCCTTGTTTGTTTTATTGATATTTTTTCTAATTAAAACCATAGGGTCGGGGGATTCATACAAATCCATTTCATCGAGTGAATCATCATCAACATCATGTCTCACTGACTACATATTCAACAAAATAAATGATAATTCAGTTATGTAAACAAATAGAATAACTGATAGCCACAAAAATAAAATGCTATTCAAAAATTGTTGTTCGTTTACCTGTTCTAAGGCCACTTTTGATTTACCATGATCAACCTGCCAGATTATAGTAAAATTAGAACTGTGATCATTATCATGATAAACAAATTGAAATGTATGAGAAATCCTCTCTCTTTATTGACATCCAAGGAGGAATGTTATTGTTGATAACAAAAATAAGACACACTGAGTAAACAAACTGAAGCTTTCCAAATGGGTTAACACTGTAAAGAACATAACGAAAATCATAAAATATAAGAGTCATTGCTTATAGGTAAATTAGTATATGTACCTCCCCTGTAATAGTAACATCTCTATCTATTCGATTCAAATTGTAATCAATCAATAACTCTTCCCCTGTAGCTATTGATTTTATTGCACATACGAATACATGGTTTCCTTCACGCCCCTCAAATATGCAATTGGGTCTCTTATTTGTGGCCGCGGGTCATGTACTATTTATAAACCCTGCACTATTCCCTGTTGCTTTTGGCCTTCCGTCAATATAGTTAGTTTCTCCTTTATTTTGATCATTGTCTTTTAGCTGTATATAATTTGCAGTCAAGCCATATCTTCACATACGTTTTGTATATTGGACTATTCATATCCAATATTTGTAGATATAACAGGGTCTGACATACTCCATCAATTTAGTTAATCCGTCGTAACAGACCTTTATGCCATCCATGGAAAATATCCCCAAACCATGTAATGACGACGGAGCAATTTAGTATATCCTTTCATTTACAAAAAAATCAGTGTTTATTTTAGGAAGATCCTTGGGTGCCCATCGTTTCACTATATGTTTGTACCTCAAGGGCACCTTGATTTCATCTATGTTCTCATGATCATAAGAACATGATCCCCCTTTTTCAAGAAAAGATTCCATGATCCGCCTATTAGACCTACTAGATGTCTCACTTTCCTCTATTCTACTTGAACTTCCCTCACTCAATGAAGATAGATCTGACAAATACTTGTTTTCTTGTACGTCCTATAACACCATTAATGACAGAAACAATCAGTCAATCAAGATGTAACACTAGTTCATTACTAGTATCTTGTTGTTATCACAGTAAGCTCATAATGGTTACCATAGTGTTACTCTTTCACAATTGTATTATGCTTTATTACGATTGGTATACTATCTGGGCATTATAGGGGCATGTTTAGAGTCAAATGACACATGCCAACAAATGGTGGCAATAAGACATGATGCTAGTTGGAATACCTCAGAACTGATTCCATTAGACACAGACTCAATCCTAAGGCCAACTAAGGAGAACAAACAACACACACTAATTAATTTAGGAGTTAAGCATGCAAACAAACCAACTTTGTACTACGACTAGACCATCTTTATTTGAAATTCTTCATGTAACATATTTCATTGACTTATTGTGATCTTGGTCTCTCTTGGAAGTACTTTCATTGACAACACCAATGCTCTTTTCTCCTTTAGTCGAACAACCTACTTTAGTGGATTCCTAATGAAGATGGAAGAGGGTGATTCAATCCCAAACAACTTGTTGAAATTGAAAAGATACATCCAATGTCAATACAATGTGGGAGTGTAGAAGAAACTCCTAGATAATTTTGAAAGCTAGAAAGCGAAATAAAATCCAGCTAAGGACTTAGAATCTAGATGTCCAAGAAGAAACCTAGTTGCCTTTTCAATAAGATGCACCAAGAAAAAATGCCTTATCTAAAGAGGATTGAACAAAAGAGGACATACAACCAATTTAAAACTAAACTCTTAGGATAACTAAAAAATCTATCTGTCAAAATTCCAATCCTTTAAGCTATCAAAGATGTGCCCATATACAAAAAAAGTATCAAGTAACTATGCATCAAGAGACCTAGAATGATGAAAAGAGATCCACCCACAATTAATGTTGTAGGGTAGCTTGTTGATCTCATGTTGTGAGGGAATATTTTCACTCCCAAATACTTTATATCCTATGGAAATGGATCTAAACGTTGTTCAATGCGATCTTGTAAATACCATCTACATAATTGATATTGATTTGTGAATGGAGGCAAAAAGGTAGGTTCTGTGGCTTGAATAATTTATGTTTTGAATTGAAGGTTAATATTACATTGGATTGCAATGACCCATATATAGATAGTAAGGCCCTTATTTATTCTAATCTAATCATCCTTGTAGTAGATGTCTACATAAACATGTACTTAATCCAAAATAACTTAATATATTTAGGGCTCACAATCAATGTAATGACAAGGAGACAATCCTCAATTAAATTTAAGAGAATTATTAAGATGCACACCCACTATAATTTGGTTGATAGACATGTCTATTGTCGTCCTTGAAGGAATATTATAAGATGTGATAATCTCAATAGGCTCCCAGGAATATCTAGTAGACTTTATCATGTTGTAACCYGAGGATAAACTCATTAATGGAAATMCCATCWTCATTRGAAGACCATGGTTAGCTAYAGTAGATACTTACATTGGTTATGGAATATGGGACATGAAAATTTCTTAAGGATTGTCCCAAAAGAGACTYGCTCTCTATCCTCCTAATAAAGATTTTATTGAAACTAAAATACCATTGTGGGTAGGACAAGTTGATGATGAAGAAGTATTTGGAACTAGTACCTAGTCTATTATCACTCTTGACAATGCTTTATCATTGAAAGAAATACATAAGGACACATTCTTTTCAAAGTGTATGCAAAATTTGTATCCCAACACTATACAAATTCAGGAATACCTTGAAAAAGAGGATGTAAATACCAACCAAAGATATAAAAAAAAATTATGCATGATGGAAAGACTTATCTTGCTAATTTTATGTGCTGGAAACATCTAATAATTCCGCTGTAATAAGGATCTTATAGTGGGGCAGCCAATTGCATGAGGAAAAGGATTAAATGAGGTTATACCTATTCATTTCTTTATTTCATTGTGCCTTTGAAATTGGGATAATATCACTCTTTGTTGCCTAGCATGTGCATAAGTAGAGCACCTTTTTAAGGGCTTCCACTTTGTTAATTTACAACAATTTAATCAAGCATTCATGGTGAGGTCTGGCATGTTGTAACAACACTTTTCACCACTCCCATTAATCCATTTTCAACCCTCAAGATTCCTTTATTGACTCCATTTTCCCAATTTGGATAGGCAATAGTCTCAATCCATCACTTTATTTTTTTATGCTACAACTATTGTATTACTGAGAGTTATTTTCAAGGAAACAAAAGAGGTATCTTAGACTACTCCCAAAATTTTCCAAATGATATATCAGGGTCATTTAATAGTAAGCTTATAATACCCCCAAGAGATATCAAATATCAACAATACTAAAGTGGCAATCTCAAGTTACCTTAACAACTAACCTTAACTCTAATACATGAGTAGTTTGAAGAAAACAGTTGGGGGAATTGGGGAGGCCAAATGACATAGCTAACCATTGGTATTGTCCTTGAGGGTCAAAAAAAGTATTTTTGGGAATATTATCCAATAATGTGCGGAATCGGTAGAAACCACTATTGCAATCAAATTTAGAGTAAACTTGACTCTGAGTAATTCTTTGCATTATATGATCCTTATGAGGGATGACATAATGAAAAGGAATGGTGATTTTAATAAGAGAGAAATAATATACTCTCATGTCCATATTTCTTCTTTTAATGTTTTCTCACCATAGAGGCAGGCATAGAGTAAAGTGGACTAATAATTTCTTTTAGTTTGAGTTCTAATAGACAAACCTTTTTTTATTCCATGTTTGCTATGTGTTTGTAAGGAAGAATATGGGTTTTCTCCTAGTCATAGGAAATAGGGAGTGTATCAATGTGTTACTCTTGCATTGATCTATACTATAATTGTTGAGGATTGAGGCTACAACAATCTATATAAATCTTAGTGATAATGGGTTTTTTGGAATTGATAAAAGGATTTTATTCGCGATTGGGTGAAAAGGTGAGTCATGATAAGAAACAATTCTGGTAACTTTGACTTATTAGAGAGGATCATCATGATCTTCGAAAAATGCGAGATACTCAAAGAGAGATGGTTGTTTGGATTGAAAGAGAAGTTTAAATAGAGTTTGGTGAAGAGGAACCACTTCTTTATAAGTGAAGGTTTTGAAGATGATATGGGGAGGAGGGAGTATTAAAAATTTGTAGGAGGGGAATGAGAAACATCTATTAGAGAGAAAATTGTCCATTTATTATAGGTTACTAATATAATTCAATATGATACTAGTGGTTAAGGAATTTTCAAGGAACGAAGGGTGCAAAATATTTACATATGGCACTTTGATTTTCAAGGACATAACTGCTGTGAGGAGAAATGAATTTTTTCTAATAGGATGGGGGAATGGTTATTTTCTTTGCAACATTGTGGGAAAAATGATATCAAGAAAAAAATCAAAATTATATGGTGAGCGAGTTTAAAACTGTAATATATTACCTAATATGTATAGACCATTAGTAATTTTTATAATAGGTAGATCAAGATATTTTTGTGATCTAATATTATCTAGCACTAGAGGGTAGGTGGAGAGTACTGTGGAGTTGGATGAATCCAAGCATTCATGAGATACTAATGTGGTAATATTAATGAGTGTAAAAACATGGTGGTAATTAATCTAGTCATTAAAAAAACTAGCATGGATGCTCTTCTACATTTTTTGGGTCAAAGATTCCCATACTTATGTCTTCTACAATGTTGTTTACCTCTATATCTGAGTAAGTATCTTAATGAATCTCAAAAAATCATCATTGAATTCATGATCATTCTCAACATAATCTCATGAATGTTGATTAGTTGAATCTTCATAGAAGAAATGGATTTTAGAAGCTTTGCCATGACATTTTTCATCAAATTCCTTTCCTTCTGCAAAGGAAGCATTCATATTTCCCTACACATTGCTTATGGAATTGGAGTTTAAAGAGTGTTTTCCTTGGTGGAAAGAAGATTATAAAGACTTCCTGACTTTGATTTAGTACAAAGACCAAAGGATTTAAAATCATAGAAAGAAAGAAATTGTTGACAATATTTTTCCACTAGATAAATTGCGTGGTCTTTCCTTGCATGCCATACATGTGGCGACCATTTTCTCCAATGGGAAAACAAAATTTTGAGGGAATGAGTGTTTGTATGGGAAAAATTATGATATCTTAGAGAATATAAGTATCCTTCTTAGGTTGTGATATATTTAGTAAAAAATATAGTGTCACACAAATGCAGATTTATGAAATCTTTGACAAGGATTTCATGCATGTG